>VZSF01003247.1:330-10330 GCA_013398295.1 Chionis minor | reverse complement strand
GTGTGTGTGCGTGCGCGCGTGCATGTGCGTGTGTGAGAGAGAGAGAGGGAGAGAAGAGGTTTCAGGCTCTAGTGCTTCCTTCCAGGTGTCTTCGTCTGCATGATTTCATCTGTGAACCATAATCAACTTCCTTAATGAAATACGTAATTAACATATTATAATTGTGGTAAAGATGATTTTGACAGAAATCATTTTCCATATCTAATACTATGCTAATTTAATCTGTTCCTCACTCCCCGACATGACCTTTAGTGATTAAGTTTCATGGCAGAATTGTTTTTTTTTTTTTTTTTGTGATGGATTGATTTATCCACAGCAGTTGATACCCCTCTCCCTCCATGGCTGTCATTTTTCTCTGTGCCTTCTATGAAGGGAGAGCACAGTCATGAGTGGACATAGAGGAGAAAGGAGTGATAGCCCACTACAGCATTTTGTTCTGTGTAGGGTGCTGAAAGCTGGTTATGGGAAGATTCAAGGCAGGAGGAGATTAGATTGGCTACTGACACAACAAACTTCTCCCTCTGGTAAAAATGTCTATAGCATATCTCAGCAGAGAAAAAGACACAACTTGGTAGGCAAAAGGGAACTGAGAAAGATACGTTAGATGGTATTTATGTGTAACTAGAATGTTTATAGCCATTTAAATGTGAACTCTCCTTCCACCTCCAGGTACTTTGAGGTGCAATCTCCAGGAACCTTTTTAAAATGAAAGGCATGTCAGTGACACTGTAGAGAAGACTTTGGTAGCACATTGCTGCCTCATGTCAAGGAGGCAATTTCCTAGTCGGCTCCTGAGAGCTGACACTGAGTGGATGCTGGAGGAGTAAGCAAGTTTATCAGGCCAAGGTAGAAAGCTGATTCCGGACAGAGTATTAGACTCCCAGTTTGCTTCCCTACCAAGATGATTTACTTCTGATGACAACGGGCAGAAAATAAAGAGGACCTTAGTTTGTCGTGGGCACCCTCCAATTCTTTTTTCTCTAGAAGGGAAATGAGAGCTTTTCAGTGAACTACCTCAATCCTTGTGAAAAATCTGGGATCCATTTGTTCTGAGATATGGAGGCTATTTATTTTTTATGGGAAGAAGGCAGACTGTGGATAATAATACCGAAGGTAAAGCTGGAATACATATTTTCATGCCACTGCAGCATTGTTCCTGAGAATACATTTGCTGGTGTTTGGGCCAGTCTGCTTTGTAACTATCACAGGTGATTTGCCTTATGAAATTATGCTGACACTGAATGGATCCTATTACCAAGAAGTCTGTACCATCTTAAATTATTATTTTTCTTCTGGGTGCTAATATTGCTTTCATCAATTAGTTGATGGTTGTCATGCTAACCTCTCTTCCATCTCTATTTACTCATGTCTTAGCCAACCATTGTTTTTTCTTTACTGCTAGATTTATCTAACTGAATTCCCTCCATGATCCAGGATCACCCTGATAATGAAGTGTGCAAAGCTGAGCAGAATGCTTTAAGTAAGGCTTGCGTTACTAGACACAGAGAGACTTTTGCCTCTGTGCATCAGAGGTATAATGCCCCCCATAAAGGCTGACCAAAATCACACTCATACTTTTTCACTGACATCACAGAATTTTTTCATCATCACCTGTGTATATACCTCTTGGCATCAGCAGTCCTCACTTTTCAAATTTCTTCTTCTACTTGGATATCTGTTTAATTCTCTAGGTTATCTCCTGTACTCCACCTTGCATTACCTGGACAAGATTTTCAAATTGATCTCATTTGCCTAATCCTGGAGGTTTGTGGGTTTTTTTAATCCAATCCTAATTTCTAACAGTTGTCCAGGTACATTACAAATTATAGCATGATCTGTGCATGATCAGTATTCTGCAACCTAATTAGATTTGTTCAATTATACGGAATGAAAAAGAAATCGAACAGTTGATGAATATGATAATGTTTATCTTAATGCAGCATTATTTGAGCAACAGATTCCTAGTGAAGTCTTGGAAAAGATCCTATGAAGTACATCTTTTTATATAAATATATGCATGTAATTTTTATTAGAGCCTGGAATATTTAACATTCAAAAAAACAAGGAAGAGTGTAGAGGGAAGAATGACATGGGAAATCAAAGACTTGTATCTGGAAAGGTAGACTAGGAGTGTTCAACCCATAAAAGAGATGAGGCAGAAGGATCTTACAAAGCTCTGTAAAATCATGGGTGGCCTGTGAAAGGTGCACAGAAAACAATTTGTTTCTGACAATACAGAAGCGAGACAGCAGCAAATAAAATGAGTGGGTATGGGATTTAGACAAACAAAAACATACATATGGCGAATAAACTCAGAAGCACAAGTCATTCTGGTTGCTGGTCATGTTCAAATAAGTTCCCAATGTGACTAGGGGAAAAAAAAAAAGAAATATCAGGACCATAAGATATGAAGACACAGCTTCTGGTTAAGATGGACTGATTTCAGAAAAGAAGTATGGTAAACTAGAGGGAGTATTATTATGTCTTTTTCTTGTTCTTGTATGTTTTACCAATGGATGGAACATTTTCCTTGCTTTCACTACCATGATTTTATTCCAGGTCTTGCACAACAGCAAAACAATATTTTAAAATACGGCCCTAATATCATACTGACTACAAAAAATGGGAAAATAAATGCAGGAGTTCCTGATCTCCTTTATAATCTGACAGTTGAAGGACTGTCATAATATTAATTCTTATGTCCACAGAGTTACCAATGCACATTTTAAAGACGAAGAAAACCATGGAGATTTACAACCCTCACTGCTTATGCTACATCTGGATTCTGGCCCTTACAATTTTCCTGCAACCTGGGTCCGGGTTTTGCGAGGTGAAGGTTCAGTGCTTCGTCACTGCAGCGTCTCATCTCCCCTCACCTCGCAGAACACTGGTACAGCAACAGCCTGACAGCGTGGCAGATCAAGTGTGAGCTACATTTGGCAGATCTGCATAGAGGAGCTTGTATCTCAGCTACCTGTGCAATACCCCCTACTTTAATTAGCCCATTTAAGTCTCTTTCTTTCATTAGTACAGAAGTCACATTTACAGTTCGTTGAGGGAGCGCACTATTTCCATTAACCTAGACTAAAAGCATGATATTAAACTAAATACCTTAACATAAATATTTTCCCTGCAATAGTTTACAGAAGAATCATGGTACTGAAAAATGACATATGATCTTGGTTTGCATTTGGCAGTTCAATATTAACACCTCAAAGAAGCTGAGAATTGCAAGTTTGGGCCCAGTCCTCAACAGGTACACATTAACAATTGGTTTTGCTCTCATTTATGCAAGTAGACGACCAGTCCCAGGCTAACAGGACAAAACAAAATCCCCCATAAACTATAATCAAGAGTATAAAATAAAAAGAAAAGTCTATTTGAAATGATTGCTGGTGTGATTCAATGCTGTGAACTAGAAGAGTCTTTGTTCTCTATCTCTGCAAACAAAATTGTCACTTTTTCATTAACTTAGTGCCATTTCTTGGGGTGTATTTCAATATAAGTTTGTAAGGCTGGTAAAACTCACCTCCGCTGAAGTTGAAGGTTTGCATGGGAAATTGTGGTAGAAGCACAGTGTCTTTTCTGTTCTCAACCAGCTACAATTTTAGCAGGATTATCAACATTCTGCTCTTTTTTATACATATACTGTGCTTTTCTAGGTGAAGACATTTTCTTTAATTCCAAAGTAACATTTTTAGCAGGCAGGAAAAATTGTATTTTATGGAGACTACAATAACTCGGCTCAAAACAGACAAAGACCTGAAGGGCATGGCAAAGAGAGTCTACTGGTAGCTTGTGAATATACATATCTTGTATCATTCCCAGCTCTGGTTTCCCTGGGGAGGTTGCTGTGTGTGTTTTGCCCCTTTCCGTACTAGCACTTCTTCCCACTGTGCAATTTTCAACATATTCATATATCGCCTTCAACATCTTTGGATCGCTTGGCAGGTCCCCAAATGTTCATGTGGGCTGAGAAAGTCATAGACACTTCAGGCAGGATTCTTCATAGACTCTTGAGCTGCAAGGCAATTTGTACATTTGGCATCCCATGGTGTCCATCCAATAACTCAGCCTGAGCCAAGAAAATTAAATCTAAAATCAGTAATATGGAACTGTGTTATATATACGAGCAGTGTGTCATGATTTTTCTGCCTTGAAAAGGCACTGTGGTGAGTCACTAGAGTTACATGGTGTCTCTAAGTGGCCTTTATGAAACAACTAAGCAGGTTCTGAGGGAGTCATGGTTGCTATAAAATGAATTTGAAAAGGAAATACAATAGTGGGAGTTATGGATCAGATTTTAAAAGGTTAGGCATCTAACATCTTAGAAATCTGGCCCTACACGCCTGTGTTTCTTCTGCATTTGTTGGGAGAAGGAGGAGTGGAGTGAGGGGGTAGTTAAAGATGTCAGCACAGGAAAGTTGCCAAGTTGGTCTGGGTTTGTAATGGGCTTCTCCATACCTCTTTAATTTCAGGGATTTTTTAATTTTTTTTTAAACTGTATTGCACTGCTCTGTTTCTTGCTCTCATCAACTTATGTAACATAACTTGCTACAGCATAACATAATGTTAAGCAATGAAATACTAAACAATTACAGCAATATTTTATTCTCATCCTCCCCCCCCCCCCCAAAAAAAAAAAACCACCACCAAAAACAGAAACACAGCTAAGAGACAGGTAGAAGCTGCTGATCTGGGAGTAAATAGATACCTCCGTGATGAAGTAATGCAAAATAGGGTATTTATTATGACTTTAGGCCACTCATTAAAATTGATCTGCCAGTTAGAATGGAGGATTGACTACAAACCCTTTCAGACCTTATAGGGAGGAAAAACACAGTTTGTGTCGTAACACCCTCTCCTCAAATTCTTCAGCCTACCCAGAGGCACGGATTCTGTAGCCATTATGTGTGCCTGACTGCAGGGCAACATTTAAATATCAGTTCCATATGACTAGAGATGTGTCAATAATTCTAAAGATAGAGATGTGTCAAGAAGCAGTTGGCTGAGTCAGCTAACTGCAATATTTGCTGACTCTTACAGCCGCATACGGTCACTGAGCCACTTCCATTCAACACTTCAATTTTGTTGGTGTACTGATAAATTGACAACACATATGGTACTGCATCTAATTTAGAGATGAATTGTATTCATTTTCATTCCAGCTCAAACTCCGTGCAGTATAACAATATCGTGCTTAGGCAAAGCAGCACAGCTACACTAAGGAACAAATACTTATTTTCAGCATGCTTCTCAATTTGCTGTGTGATTTTTCCATGGGCAGCTGCACAGATATACTTCCAGAAACAACTTCTTTTAAATTAAAAATCCTGGAATTAAACCAGATTTAGTTGAGGCTAAAACTGGAACCACTATATGTATATCGGGGGTATTCATACACAGTTTAAAGGGATGCTATCAGGAAAAAACCACAGCCATCCACAGAGTCTGATTTGGATTTACTGTACCTTCAATTATTAAGGTCAGAATAGTTTTAAAGGGTTCATTTACTTTTACATTACCGTGGAGCCATCTTGGATCCTGAAAGACGGCCCACGTTCACTGCTCTCCTCTGATCAGTCTTACTTCCTGACTTTCATTCATGATCACTGTGCCTTTCACTGTGGCTTCACACAGCACTGAATGGGAAACGGTAAAAAAAGGACAGGATTTCTAGAATTGTTTTAAAAACAACGTATTATTCCTGTTCCTTGTATCCACAGATACTCCTTGTGATAACAAGGCTGAGTAGAAATGGGCTGGGAACCGGACGACAGGAAGAACACATAGAATCCAGTTTCTTACTTGTGGCTTGAGGACTCCTTTTGGATTTCACCAGACCTTCAGGTCCTGTACTTATGTAGGTCCTCCAGGCCTCACATGGCCAGAGATGATTCACCAGAAAGGCAAAATGACTGATTGCCATCAGTCAGCCCTACTAAATTTGGAAGTTTGTGCATTTCATGAAGAATCTGACACAATTCAGTTTATTCCCATAAGGAAGTTGCTTCCTCACTGCAACTTGAGGCCCTCCTTAATCTAAAGAAAATGTATTTCCAACTTCATTCATTCAACTTATGAATTTAGGTAGTAGCAGTCAATGAAGTCGTAAGCAGTTTTATCAACATCATTTTAAACCCAGATGTAAAACATACAAATGGGATTTATCATTATGTTAGAAGACCCAGGCAAGACATTAATGAAATTGTGACACTCGACAGACAGAACTAAACCTGAATCTTGTCTGCCTGCATAAACTCTTGGGTCATGTTTCATCTTGTATATGATAACTTTTCCAGCTTTATAGTGAAGAATATCACCAGAAAGCAACTTTTTGCACATTAGACAATTAATAATTAATTCTCTAGGGGTGCTTACTGGAAAGATTTGTAAGCAAAGCCATATATAGCTCCATATTCTCTGTTAGTTCCAAATAAATAAGAGAGAATTCCTTGAGCAGGGTTGCAATTAAAATGGAAGAATCGTTCTCCTCAAAAAAACCCAAGCCAAAACAAAACAAAACCCAAAAGCAAAACAAACCCCAAAAGCAAAACAAACAAACAAACAAGTATCTCAAACAAACAAATAAAATGTTATTCTTAAATCTGTATGTTAAAAATTGCCAAAACCCAGAAATCACCTTGGTAGATTTCCTTTGAAGTGCCCTCCCCTTTCCCAGAAGTTGTAACGCTGACTAGTATTTACAGAAGAGCAGATGCTTTGTTATCGCCTGTGTAAGGAGGGGTGATTCCCATAGTCCAAGGCTTAGCAGAGAGAAGACTCTATCAGCATTTTATTTTGCAAAATACGACTGTCTGAAATGGTCGAAATGTTTTCCCAGTGAGATACTTCTTTGTCTGAGGAAAACCATTTCATCAAAAGTGAACCTTCCTGAAGGAAAATGACAAAAGATAATTTTAAAAGCTCAGAATAAAACGCTTCACTGATAGTTTGTTTTTTTCATTTCAGAAAGTGTAACAATTGTAAGAAATCCTTGCTATCCCTGGTCGCTCCTTCTACTTAGCCACCTGTCTGCACGGGTGGCCTTGCACAGGTAGGTGACTCCTCTTCTGTTTTAACAAACCAGGCTCCCATCCAGTGAAAAATAGACCTGCTCCTGGAATTTTCCACCACCTCGTCTCAGATCTCGGACTTAAGGAAAAATTTGTTGAAGAAATGCTTAGGAACAGCAGTAACAGCCCTGCTGCAGAGTTGAAGGCCTTTGTCTGGTGTTGAAGATGTGCACTTTTTAAAACGATGCCGCATTTTACTTGCAGACTTCAGGTTACAAAGGCATCCTTTAATTTCTGGTTTACTGTGTATCAAGGCTGAGACTTGTATGGATACTTCCTCAGCATGGAATAGTTTTCACATGTAGACCACTTTAAGTATATATTTTTTAGTTCTTTCCTTAAAAATAAAATCAAATAATAATAACAGGGTCTTTTCTTTCATCATGTTTGAAAGTTTATGTATTCTTATCCCCTCCTCCACAAGTCCTTCAGGGATTATTTAATTATGGTCTTGTAGAAAGCTCTGCTGCATGGGATTTGGGTTTATGGGAAGTTCAGTTTTGCCTTTTCTTTTCTTTTATTTCTGCTGAGGGTCTCTTATGCAACATTTGACTGTTTTATTTTTATGATTTAAAGCAATAAATTGTGTTTTAGAGAAAGAAAGGAGACAAGGTCTTTTTTGAATTTGCCTTTGTATTTCCTAGAGTACAGAATGCAAGCAATAATTTCTGGCTGTAACTTATATATATATTTTTGAGGGGGTGGAGGAAGGAAATTACTACCTACTTTTTATATACATATATATTTTTTAACAAAGCAATAGGGATTTATATGGACACAATTGTTTAGAAAGTCCCAGAAGAATAATTCTGAGATGATGTGAAGTTATACACATACGCAAGTCTTTCAAAAAGTCCACATGGCCTACAGTCTTCAGATTTTAAACAGCTTCTGACTGTTATACACATAAAAAAAATGTTTAGAAAAATGACATATTTTTATTACTTTTATCTGACAATCTAATTGACTCCCAGACCATGCATATATCAAAAAGCTGTTATCAGCCGTGGTTTAATGCAAGGGAGGGGCACGCATCCCTCCCCATCTCCTTTGCTTAGCCCCAGGGCTTGGCTTCTTCATGTGAAAGGTGTCTAAAGACAGAGAGAAATCTTTACCACACTGAATATAGCAAGAAAACAAATCTCTTCCCACCCACCACCACAACAAAAATATTCTCTGCTATTCAGTGAAACAATCTAGAATTATGAGTTGCCTTTGACAAACACAGCCCATAAGGGCTTTGTCACATAAATCACACACTGTGTGACCCTAAGACACTTTTCTATTATTTAATATTTAACAAAGGATTTGCACAATGGTGACACCATGCCAATCCTAAAGCCATTTAAATCTTTAACCAGCAAGTTTTTAATCATGGGGTGAGTAGGTGAAATAGCCTCTGCTGAGCAACACTTATTTTTCACCAAATAGATGCAATTTGAATGCTTCTTTTCTCCATAAGAATTGTTGACCATTTAATTATGGTTGCAGTAGGTAATTTACATACCGAGCACAACCAAATTATTACAAGCCAAACAGACGAAGTATTTTTCTACTTCTAGAACTAGAGCATAGTTCATATTAATGGTTGAACGGGTGCAGATAAAATAAGAGCCGAACTGAGCCTCTGAACAGAAATTGAACAGAGCTAAAGCAAACCTTTTCACATGCAGACTAGTTGCTCTCATAGCAGAGGAGTTCATTTTGGGGTCATGTATTGCCCTTAAACAACTGGGTTAGTTAAGGTCAGTCAGTCTGTGGCTGCTGACTGATAAAAGCATCCTGATTGCCGCAGTAAGGAATATCTTGAGCACCATACATCACGTCATATGTATCTGCAACAATTTGGATGAATCCTCAACTTTATGTATTCTCCAAAAGGAGGAAAGGTCAAAAGTTTTCTTCTTGCTACAGGATACTCTGCTACTATATATACATCAAACTAGATTGCACATATAACAAGCTACGGAGATGACTTGTGAACTCCTTTTATTTGACACATATTAAACAGCACATAGCATGCAGACAGCTGATAGGTCCTGGGGCCAAATATGAATCACAGAAACACAGAATCACCAGGGTTGGAAGGGACCTCTAGAGATCATCTGGTCCAACCTCCCTGCCAGAGCTGGCCCACCTCCAGGCATGTTTTGAATGTCTCCAGATTTGGAGACTCCGCCACCTCTCTGGGCAGCCTGTTCTAGTGCTCTGCCACCTCAAAGGAAAGAAGTTCCTCCTCATGTTCACATGGAACTTCCTATGTTCAAGTTGGTGCCTGCTACCTCTTGTTCTGTCACTGGGCACCACTGAAAAAAGACTGGCCCCCTCCTCCTGGCACCCTCCCTTTAAGTATTTATAAGCATTGATGAGATCCCCCCTCAGTCTTCTCTTCTCCAGACTAAAAAGACCTAACTCCCTCAGCATTCCTTCATAAGAAAGATGTTCCAGCCCCCTAATCATCTTTGTAGCCCTTTGCTGTATCCTCTCCAGCAGTTCCCTGTCCTTCTTGAACTGAGCAGCCCACAGCTGGACACAGTACTCCAGATGCAGCCTCACCAGGGCAGAGTAGAGGGGGAGGATGACCTCCCTCAACCTGCTTGCTGCACTCTTCTTGATGCACCCCAGGATGCCATTGGCCTTCTTGGCCACAAGGGCACATTGCTGGCTCATGGGCATCCTGTTGTCCACCAGGACTCTGAGGTCCCATTCCACAGACCTATTTTCCAGCAGGTCAACCCCTAACCCATACTAGTGCACGGGGTTATTCCTCCCCAGGTGCAGTATCTTAGACTTGCCTTTGTTGAACTTCATGAGGTTTCTCTTTGCCCAACTCTCCAGCCTGTCCAGGTCATGCTGAATGGCAGCACAGCTTGCTGGTGTGTCAGCCACCCATCACAGTTTTGTGTCATCAGCAAACTTGCTGC
>VZSF01003246.1:142676-159105 GCA_013398295.1 Chionis minor | reverse complement strand
CACTCTGCCCCCAACCTGCAGCATCCATGGGGCTGGTATGACCCAAGTGCAGGACCCAGCACTTGGCCTTGTTGAACCTCACACCACTGGCCTTGGCCCACTGATCCTCAAAGAGCCTCCTGTGGTCACAGAAGCTGAAGCCCTGCTTGCCACACCATCTGTGCAGCTGAGAGTTGACCTACATTCATTCCTGCCCAAGTCTTTCCCCCTTTTCCTGGAAGGATTAAGGAGATCCTGGTCTTCCGTGCACTGCACCCTCATCTCCAGAGCCCTGCAGTCACTCTTGATACATTTAAGATCACCCTGAATGTATCACTGGTGCACACATGGATGAGCAGTAAGGAGTAATAGAGGGTCAGGCAAGCCTCAGTAGTTTCTCCTCAACATCATGGATTCACATGCCCTGATGGAAGTCTTCAAATCTGTCAACAAGATCCTGCAGTTGGAAAGCTTTGTCTCTTGAGTCTGGGCTGAAATTCCTGGGTAGGTTGAGAAGGCGTAGGGTAGGTATTTGAAAAGGAGTCTCCATGCACCCGGAAAGATCCACACTAAAGCTGCATGGTGTTTGGGAGCAGCTTTCTTTTGGACTGAGCAGTTTTGGATGGATAACATCTGTATGGAGACTCAAAATATCACTTGATATTTAGGTCCGACGGGCTCTGCAGAAGAGATGTTAAAATCTTTAGCTCTGTCCAACTTAAATGAGCATGAGAGGTGCACAGCACCTAACAAAACCTGACCACCCAAAATTACCAGGAGTGAATTCCCACATGATAACCTAGAATGTTGCATTTTCAGTTTGTAGCCTGGGCTTAGTGTTTCGGGCTGCCTTTCCTCTCTGCTCTGCCTGTTCCTTCCCCATCCCGCTCTCCAGCTGACTTGCTTCTTTCCCATCTTGACATTCCTTTCTTTCACCTCAAGCTTGGTTGTCTTTGTTTGGGACAGAACTTCTGCCTGGACTGGTGCAAACAGCCTGATGTTGGACTCCCAAAGCCAGACCTGATTCTGTTTCTTCAGTTAAGCCCAGAAAAAGCAGCGGAAAGAGGGAACTTTGGAAATGAACGTTATGAGAACAGCTCCTTCCAAGAGAAAGTTCTACAGTCCTTCTATCATCTGATGAGGGACAAGACATTAAACTGGAAGGTGAGGAAATAACCCTAATGGGCCTGTCGCAGACCAGGGTGAGGGTGTCTCACGATAGTGCCCATTGCACCCCTGTGCTCCCCTTTTCTGCTTCTGGTCAGAGGGACATGTTGTGCATGAGCCAAGGACACCAGCCTGTGGCAAAGAGGACACTGCTCAGTTCAAAGACACCCTATGTGGCTCTGCTGGGGTGGGGGGAAGATTTTTGGCTGGTTGGTTTTGCAGAAGAGCTTTCTAGAAATCATTCTCTTAAAGACAAACGGACAGACTTGGGTAAGAAGCTGTGGGATACACCCGCGCTCTTCCCTGCCTCCATTTGCTTGGAGTCTTGCAGCATCTGCCAAGGAGTCTGGAATCCCTGAAGATTTTTGGGGCCTTCCTGCAGCTTGTGTCTCCCTTACTGATGATCACCTTCCTTCTCACGTGGCTGTTCATCCCTTGGAGCTGTTTGCAGAGGGCTGCAGAAGGGGAAGCGTCTAGGCTGAGGTTTTTAGTGGGGATGTTCTTTTTACCGTCTCTCTGACGCTGTCCCACACAACATCCTGGTCTCTGAATTGGAGAGACATGGATTTGTCCACTTGGTGGATAAGGAATTGGCTGGGTGGCTGCACTCAACGGGTTGCAGTTAACGGCTCCATGTCCAAGTGGCGAGCGATGACGAGTGGCGTTCCTCAGGGGTCGGTACTGGGACCGATACTGTGATCTCCATCACCCTGTCCGTGCTCAGTCATGAGATACGGGCGGCATCTCCTGTTTATTCTGTAGCTTTCACACAGACACTGGAGGACACAGGTTATGGATAAGTTACTAGTCACCAGAAGCTGAGACATACACAGATTTGCCAAATGACCAGACTGCTTAAGGTAATTAATTTTTTGCAGCCTGTTTCAGGTAAACATGATTCTGTAACACAGAAGAGTTTTTGTGTACCGTCAGAATCTGAAGGAACTGAATGTACAACAGTCGCCAAACCAGGACTTTTATTTCAGTAAAAGTTACGCTAGGAAATCTCCTTTTCTGTCTACAATGACTGGAAAAAAGAGGCTGTCAGAAAACACGTATCCTAACACAAAAAACCCAAAAGAATGAATTTAACAAAAATAAGTGTGCTGTCATATGAGGCAATATAGAACTCACGTATAGTTGGTACACTCCAATTTTTTCCAGAGGTTTCAGCAGGGGAACGCATTTCTCTTATTACCCGTCTTCTGTGATTTCTTTTGTTTTCTATCCGTTGCTTGAAAGGAGTTTTCACTTAAAGCAATGCAGCTGTTTAAATATCCCAAAGCGTACAACTATCGAACAGGTAAGTAGCAGAATAGCTGATGAAGAGTTCCCTGAAACGAGCATGGAAATTCAGTTTGAGTACACATTAAAGGTACAGGTAGCATTCCTATCTTTTTTTGCCCCTCAGTATTGGATACAATAAGAGACATGGAACGTTGCCCAAAGAACTGTTTAGTCCTGGGCGTGAGGCGCAGCTCGGTACTGTCGGTTACACGAATAAACGGAGAATAAACGAGCTGCTTGGGACTACAGTGTGAGCACAAAGGTGGGGTGCTGCCTCTGCTGTAATGAAAAGGCTACCCAGTTAATCATAAAATCTATTTATTGCCTGTGCTTTCTCAGCAATGCTGCGTGGGCCAGCGTTGCGCAGGGCACTGTGGTAAATCTGCACCTCATCACATCTTTTCACCAAATTCTTTCTTCACCTAGAGCACTCCCACAACCACATGGGAGCGACGCTGCTGTTCTTTAAACGTTGGGCTGAGGAACACCAGCGTCGCATGGTGTGACCACCTCTACTGACCTCAGCTTGCAGGGTTTAAAAAAACAAAACCAAACCACAAAGAAATCTGAAACCGGAACATCACATGATGGATTTTTAGAGGTTCCTACTCTCATGGGTGGAGTTTATTTTGAAGAACCTCCGAACAATCAATACACTGACATTTCTGGGGGACGACAGTACAAGATGAAGAACATTTACCTGCATTTATGTCACGTGCCCCAAACACTGTTGGCAAACAACATGCAGCAGCTTCTATTTCTCTTCATCCAGCCCCATATCTACTTCTTGTATGTCTATTCCTAAATAAAACAGAGTTTTCCAATTCCGCTCCAGAAGCGGTGCACAGGAGGTGTAATTAGCTCATTTTGGTGCTCATGAATAGTAACAATAATGAGTAACTGGGGGAGCAGATATAACAGCAAAGGGAGTTTTTCTCATTTGGTGTTGCTAATTGAGGAATGTGTTTCTCTGATTTTTTCTCTTGGAAACAGACAATGGATGCTTCAAAGAGCATAGAAGACCTGCACAGAGAAATCAAGTCTGTTGCAGAGGAAACCATGCAGGAGATTCAGAATAAACCTTTGGGAGAACTCTGGAAGTAAAACTTTTATGCAAGTCATTCTGTTAGACCCAAGGGAAAACTCACCTTTTGGATCTTCCTCGCTTGGGTGACTCCCCTACATCACCTTCCAGTAACGACAGCTTACATCCATGTGTTCTTCTGGGTCCAGCATAGGACTGATGTCCTTGTGATCTTACCTGCTCCTTCCCTCTATCCTGCGTAGCCCCGGCTGTATTTTATAAATGAACACGCAAAGAGCATGTCATAAATTCCTTAGAAAAACCTCCCTAGCTCTAGTTGGAGCTCTTGTTCTAGCCAGTCCTGTAGCAGAAGGCTCCCCCTGGACACAGACTGTTCCAGGGAACTGCCATGTTTCTGAGTCCTCTGCCTCTCTGCCTCTAGGGGATGCCACATGCATCCCCTGTGCTGAAACCAGTTTGTAGAAGACTTGCTAATAAATTATTCCTTTAAACATTTTGCACAGGGCATTTTTTTCTTTTTTTTTTTTTTTTTGCCCCAGTATGGTCATTTATCTTCTAGAAGGCTGTATGGGAGGTGGAGGTGCTGCGGTTCAGGCACTAAACGCAGGGAGAGTGGTTTGCCAGAGCTAGGGAATGAAGAGAGAGATGAATTCAAGTCTGCTCCTCAGCTGTTCAGTGAGAACCATACAGAAACTGAACTCCTACGGGCAGGTAAGAGTCTGAAATAGATGTACTGGCTCGTAGCAAGGCTGGTTAGAAGGACAAACGGCACAAAAATTATTTTAGACTGGCCAAGTTACTCCTGTGGCCAAGATCAGAGGATTAGTCACCTGTGACTCCTACACAGGCCCCAGTGCAATTTAAACAGCCCAGCACAGGCTGCCAAACCACATCAGCCGTGAATTCATCTAAGTCCTCGGTAATGACCAGCAAACTGGAATGAACTGGAGTGTTAAATCGCATCATTTGCAACAGGCACTGAGATACAGGGAGTTAACGTCTCCATCTGCTGGACGGTTAACTCGCCTTCTAGCAGCGTGGACTGGGCTGATCTCCAAGCTGGCAAAGGCAGAGATTAAATCCTGCTCTAACTCTGGGAGAGAGGGGCGGATTGAACTGGTCCGCTAGCAGGGGCGAGAAGGTAAATGTTTAAAACAAAACTGCTAATCAAGCATCAGCCAAAATGGAAAAAGTGGCTGCCTTCGCTCTACAGCTGCACAGCACTTGGTAGCAGAAACACTGCTCGTGAAGGTGAGCATGCGTACACCGAATCCGCCCTTCCAGCAACACTGGAGGAAGGTGACACATAGAGAATACATTTAATTTATATTAGCTTTAGGCTCCTGACTAAAAAGCAAGAAATACCTACTGAAGATCTAAGAAAGCTGTGCTTAGCTCTGTTATTGGGGTTGTGGTAACACTCAGGTAAAATCTTTATGGTTAAGAACAGCTCAGCCAGACAAATCACGAATATGAAGTAAATAGTAATTCTAATTCTTCTTGTATACAAATCAAGAGGGAGATGGCTCCTGAGTGACTAGCTCTCAACAAAAAGGACCTGCCCGTGGCAACAGAGGGTACAGCTTTATGGTTCAAGCACCGTGTCCTGCTGTTGCACAGCCAAACACAAAAAATGGCTGTTGATTGAATTTGCTTACTTCTGTGACATTCGCTCCTGCTGAGCTGGGGTTTAGGCGGCCAGCTGGAAAGCAATGCTATGAAGAGCTATCAGTTAAATAGCTAAACAGCAGGTGTACAGCCTTAAAGGAAACAAGTTTCACTTTCCACCTACCAATGCAAAAACTTTTGAGGCTCTGCTTGGCACTCTCCCCTCCCGCAAGCACACATGGCAGACACTTGCCAAAAACCAGCACAGGTCCTGTCCTGGAAGGTCTTACACTGTTTTGGAAGGGGAGAGATGCTGTGCTGCTTAAAAGTCAAGTAGCAGAATTGCTATAGAAGCAGGTTTTGCCTTTTCTGCAGCCTGTCTGCAGGTGCTCACCCTCTGGAGCATGAACTCGGCAGTGCCAAGTAGCCAGCCTCTATTCTATCTTCCTTTCAGTGTATCCAATAAAGTCACTGCCGCACGGAGGTTGACTTTTGCTTCCATCTTCCTTCATTGCCCCGACAGGGTAAAAACCACAATCATTTTGCCAGCGTTCCCAACCACACCGATACCCTCCTAGATACCACCCACCACCACCTTCAATTCACTTGCAAGAACATTAGGACAGGCAAAGATTTTAGATCTGTTTATTCAGATACAAATTGAAAGCAGATTAATGGAGCACAGCCCCACTTCTTCTGCTGCCTCTTCCCCTAACTACATGAGAGAAGAGGAGAAGCAGGCAGAAAGCAGCAAATAATAATTTAGTGACAGAAGCATGGTGGTTCCCAGTTCAAACCTCTGCTTTTGGATAGCATAGGGACAGTTAGAGCATCAGTAGGTCAGTCACGGAGGAAAGAGGTCATTTCTAGCCAGCTGTCACCACCCTTGGGCATAAAAAGCATCAACTGACAAGGTCAATCCTAAATGTACATAACAAAGCCTTGTAAACAGGTTTGCAATCTGCAGCATGCACTAAGGAAACTACTTCAGCAACTTCTATTGCAGTTTGCATTAAGACAGCTCTCCTCCGCAGTTTACCTTTCTCTGAATTCTGTGTGGAGAAGGGCCCTAGGCAGAGCTATCATCTTAAAGTAGCTAAAATTTCCAGTATAATTGGACCTTTTCAAGGCATTCTGTCTTTACTGCCCTCTTTGGGATGATTACTTGAAACGGGTTTCTCTGGGTTACTCTTCCTACAGTATATTGTGCATATTCTACAGGGAGAGGGAGCTGGCAGAAGACAAAAGGAAAGGTACCGACGCAGCTGGGAAGTCTACTTGACCTTCAGGCACCTTTCCCGATTTGGAAAGGGAATGTCTAACAGGAGGAATTGGAGGAACCCACTGAGAATACCTTGAGGAATTTTATAGCTCACATTTTTGGTACCCACAGGATGAATTCCCTAGATGCTATGCCAGCACACCGGGGTGCAGGAACAAGCAGGTGCACAACTGGTAGATCTCAGCTGTCCTGTTTCGCCTCTTCCAGCTGTGGACTTGGGGTTTTTTTCCAGGACTATGGGATCCAGTTCTCTGCTCAAAGCAGCTTCCCTGAAGATAATTGCTGTAGAGGTTAATCCACTGTAGAATCACAATGCTTTATCAACTCGCCGAGCAAGAACGCACGCATCTTCTAGTCTCCTTCCATTCCTTCTGCCGTTAAGTAAACTGAGATTGAGATGTTCCTCCCCAGCAGCGTGGGTCTGCTCCGCTTCCCCAGCCAGCCTTTCGCTTTTGGAATTACTAGTCACTTACAAGTTCCCTCAACTTCCTTTTCGCAGGCTGTGAGCCGGAGAGGGGTACTCCACCTGCGAGGACGCGCGGTGTACTGCAAAGCACGAACAGGAGTTGTACTGTAGGAAGCCCGGCCACCTGCACTGCCGGGGCTTCACAACTGTCTTGCTGGGACTTGTCTGCTGTTCACTTGCGCTGTGAGCTGCCATCCAAGTTGGCCAGTGAGAAGAGAAGCTGCTAAAGGAATTAACTGTACATTTCACCTGCTAAACGACGGGTGGCTCTATTTAAGCTTTAGAGGGGAGTCCCCACGTAAGGATGTAGCACTCTAACGATTTCTATGCCTCCCCCAGAAGGCCGGCTGACCTGCTGATGTAACAGATAGGCTTTGAACTCCTAAGCACCACTGCATCCACTTCTAGCAACTGTTTTCTGCTGAGAAATTCCGACTCCAGCCAGTAAGGCTGTAACACCCACTTGGTTCTTCATCCCAACGCAGACAATGCGCGCTCCGCTCAGAGGCTGCACAGAATGCCAGGATGGACAAGAGGCGGGGATGGCAGCAAGCACCTATGAAAACCGGTAGCCCCAGGCTCTCGAAGGAGCTTCCCTCCCCCCCCTTCTCCCCACACATAACACAAATTTGCAGAGTCAGTTTCTTATTTGTTTTCAAAGGGATAGGATTTCAAAGTCTTCATCTTCCGAGTCAAAGAACCTTTCCAATCTGTCGGCATCGGAGGAGTCTGTAAAAGAAAAAGAAAGCACTGCCTCCGTGGGACGCACTGACTGCTCAGCGTCAGTGAGACCAGCAGCTGGAGGGCAGCAGAATTTGAGTGCCACGGGCCCACCGTTTTCAAGAGGCTGCGTGACACATCCGAGTGAAGGCTCTGAGGAAGGATAAGAAACAGCACACAGCAGGAGCACAGAAAATGCACTGGAGAGAAGTATACGGCGCTCAGAAGGTGCACCGCATTTCACAGACCCCGAACACAGCCCTGGTGCAGAGCAACTCAGTGCTGTGACTGTTTCATACAACCTCCCTGTGCAGCAGCTCTGTGTTAGAAAAAAACAGTTCTGCCTCAAGAGACTCAAAACAGGAGAACCGACCCAGGTCTGGGATAACATCCATGAATTTTCTGGCCCAGTTAAGTGATACAGGAACATTTCCAACCCCCCCCCATATATTAGAGACTTGCTTTCTGCTATAGCTGCCTTTGATCCAACTACTGGGGAATGTAATTACAGAACATGCACTCTCCCAAAAGCAGTTAGTACAGTGCATTTTGTGAGGAAAGGCAATGTACTTGATCCCTCCTGTCCATCCTTCCAACTCCAAGGGACCACATCAGTGTCCTTCCCACTCTCTGGTGAGGAGGGACCACATACCTAAAGAGGAAGCAACTTTACCGCAGAGGAAATTCAGGTGAGAACGTAGGGGCAAAAAGGGGAAGTCAAGGGAGAAACCTCCATTAACTCAGGCTTCAAGAAAGCACACGCTGGACTTGGCACAACAGCCAGCCACAAGCTAAAGAGCAATAACCGATGGCTGGGGACGGGGGAGAAGCAGGTGGGCGCAATGCTGCAGACCCCCCTGCACATTTTGTGACAAGCTTTAATCCCGTAGTAGCATGTGCAAACGCTAGTGCCTAGCGTCACTGTTCTGGATCAAACAGCAGTGCCCGTGGGTCCCAGCAGCACAACTTCCAGAGGTGCTCCTCAGAAGAGCAGCCCCCTTCGCTTCAGTAACACAGCGGGGAACCCAGCTCTCAGCATGGGATGAAATAAAAACAAGGGGCTGGACGCTGCTGAGAGTGATTAATCCCTCTAGTGAGGGGCAGGACTGTAAGAGAAAGAGAATGACCACAGCAGACGGGAGAGGCTCTACAAGCTAGGGAAGAGGGAGAAGGAGAAGTGGCCCATTACAAAAAACATTTTTAAGAAAGGCAGCAATTAGGGGTAATTTAATACAGGCAAAGATCATTGCCAGTTTAAGGGAATCAAGCATTCTTACAGAAAAGGACAGTGAGATAAGGAAGGCTTTGGAAGTTGATGCTAAGGGCCAGAGAGAGCTGGGAAGGAAGCAGAGGATGGCAGGATGCAAGTGACAAGACACAGCTCCTGGTGACAGGAGGAGTTTGTCCACGCAGACGCAGGCCTCTTGGCAGAAGCTGTCAGTGGCTCTTTAGCTCCTGCAATGTTCATGCACATTATTAACGCGATAAGCAGAGCCTGACAGCCGAGACACCACCCAGCACTTGTTCCTTTTTGCACTGGTAGTGGCACATGCATAGGAACGGAGTGCTTTACACTGGAACTATGTTTAACCAGCCCCGTCTTCACCATATTCATTACCTAAAAACTCCGTTTTCAGCTTTTTCAATGGACCCTTTTGATTCCTCCAAGCATCCCTTTACAAATCATGGATTCACATTGCTGCGATAGTCTACCAACTTGTTTTTTCTTCCCCTCAGTCACCATCACCATTCAGAGACTCATTCTAAAAGTCATCCTGAGAGGCTGTGGGATCTGCAAACCACTAGTCAAAAGCCAAAGAACTAGATCAATTGACCTAAAAGCTCCACATAAAATTCCAGGCAGAAAAGGAACATACTGGAAGGCACCATGCAATTTCAAACGATTTCCAGAAAAACAAAGGCATCAGCTCACCCTTAGCTCTACCTCCCTGCGTGGCCTCACCTGGTGTAAGATTCAGGACGTCGGGGTTGGAGAAGTGCGATGGTTGGCGTTCGACCAGCTCGAACATTGGCAGCGCTCCTCTTACCAGGGACAGCTGTGGAGCAAGAGCGGAGCCATGAGAACCAACAGCTCTGTACCCACAGTGCTCTTGAAAAACATTTCTCAAACCTTTGACTTGTATTGTCATCAGAATTTCAGAGCTATGCTCTTTTTTGTATGTTAATAAACTATTTTCATATGCTTTAAAATGGGATCGTGCTGCAGAGAAGACGCTCCTGGTGCAGCAGTTTGATAGACAGTATAGGTAATAGCCTATATTCCTTTCCTGGTGATATAAACACAAACCTTCTTGATTTGCTGGCACCAATCGTTAAAGTCCTCCTCTGTGTTGCAGAAAAAGCCCTAAAAAAATAATAAAAAAAAATCTTTATATATTGTAGATTGATCATTTTAGTCTTAAGGCCTTGTATTAATGCCAAACAACAGGACCAGGACTGCGAGCAGTTACGCCACCTCACTGCTTGCTTTTAAACTGTGGTTTACGCTTCTGGGTTAAACTGAATGCTCCCTGTCCACGGGATGTGACCGAGTGCTGGAAGCATCGCTGTAACGGTCTGCTCTACTGCAGAAGGGAAAACTGGGTGGAAACAACCCATGTGGAAACAAAGGGCAGGCATTTCGAGTTCAACAGAAAACAAGCCACGCCAAATCATAATATAGATTCAGGAATGGATTCGGATCTGCCCATCAAAAGGCAGGAAACCAAGTCCAAACTAACCCTGAGAGAAGAATACTGCCCCATGAAGAATGGAGTTTAATTGCCATGCAAGAGGGACTTTCCTGTACCAAACCGCTTCCTGCATGAGGAGCTTCTGTACCAACATTACCGAAACCCGTGGCAGCTCTTACCCAGAGCCCAGCACGCCTGTAGGTTACCCCACCCGTCACCACCCCTGCCAGTTCCCTGGGGAAAGGGACAGCTGTGAAACACAGAGACCACGCCACCGCTCCTTCGGGTGATCGGAAACAAGCAGCAGGAACGCACCACCGCAATGGAGGGGTCGAGCTCAGCAATGCTCATTCTGCAGGGAGGGTGCTGGCAGTGGAAGCTTTCATCGGGGAGGCAGCCGCTGTCGTTGGGCTCCACCGCAGGCTGCGTAGTGTGGGGATCCAGGTAAATGAGTTCCTCACCTGGACAGACAGGCAAGGAAACATGAACAGGAAGAACTGTTCCAAAAAGCTGGTCTTCTGAGAAGCAAAGGGTGAGATACAAACAGGAGGAAGAGCGATGACAGAGCCAGCTCTCGTAACCTCACAAAGCAACACACGTTTTAGGGACGACTTGCTTTCAGCCACTTCCTCAAATGCTTCTCACGCAGGCAAAGAGCCAGGAGGCAGCAGAGCCACGGTGCCCACTCCACAGCAGCAGCCCGGGCTCAAGGCACGGGCACTACTTGGATACTGTTCCTGCACATGCATTCCAGGGTCCTGTGCAAGCTCAAGTCGGCCCCAGAAATCCAAAGCACGACCAGATTGCAGTCTCGGGGAGAGAGAAAAATCAGAGGGAAGGAGGAGAGTAAACGGACAACAGTTTGTAGAGTTTCAGGAGGGGGACAACTAAAAGACAGTTAAATCCAGCCAAGCGCCTGAAGGGAGGTCAGCTCTGAACGTAGGAAGAGGCAGGACAAGGTCTGTACACACACCTCTTTACAGACAGGATTTAGCGTTACGCAGTGGAAGTTTACAGCCTGTGCTACGGCCACCGTTCAAAGCTACATCACTTGGGTCCTCACAAAGACGTTCAGCCCACAGCAGCCTTCCACACTTCCAGCAGCAAAGAGGAACCCCGCAGCACACACCGCAGACCAAGCAGGAGAGCTGTACCGCTCCACAAGCATTTTTGAGCTGAGGGGAGACGCTTGGGAAGTCTTTGCAGTACTCTGGGCACTCACCTACATAGCCAATGAAGTAGTGAGCACTGTTTGGTTTCCCTCCGATCACTCCCAGGGACTGGGGCATCATGAAGCAGTGCTGGAAAAGCAATACAGAAAACACACAGCTGACAGACAGCGAGACAGCAGGTGGCAACAAAGGCAAACATCCAAAAATGCAGAGGGAAAGAAAGACAGGGACACCGAAAATCAGCAGAAACAGCCATCTCTGGAGACAAGCTCCACCAGGAAGGCTAAAGGCTGCAACACAGGGCTTTCAAGTAACACAGAAGCAGCTCAAAAACACCTTCATCTGCTGACAGGAACAGACAGATGGACCGAACAGAAGAAGCAGCACTACTCCAGGACTCAGTCCAGGCAAGTCCTGGCTCTGCTGCCGTCAGTGACAAGATACCCTGGAGCTGTCATCAGGTTGCAACAACACTCTCAGGAGGGAACGATCATTCAGGAAACAGTTTTAAGTTCCTTATCCAGCTGTAGTATCCAGGCACCATCTACTGACTTTAAAGGCAAGTAACCTCGCATGAATTTGGAGCTCTCTCACTCATGCAGCTTGGAGCTTGCTAGCTTTGGTACAGCAAGACAATGTACACCCTGTCTTGTGCATGTACTCTGCGCTCCCTAAGTTCTGCGGCCTCCTGATACTTGACACTGCAACAGTCAGCCGAATTCTAGCCTCAGTCTGCAGTACAAGCTCCAGCATCAGAGCCACAGGGAGTTTGCAACACGACATTGCTTGATGCTCAGGTTGCCACCAAGCACAGTACAATTGAGCTGAACAAATGCTTCAGTAGGTTGGGACCATCTAAACACAAAGAGGGACTGAGATGAAGTTGTGAAGTAAGATCCTTAAAAAAAAAACCCACCGCAAAACAAACACCAAAACCCCCAACCCCCCCAGAAGCCCCACACATTTTCCTGTCTAAAGCCTGCAAGAACCCATACCCTGATTGCTGACAAGGACCATCTCTGAACACGTTTTTCTTTTGAAAATAGGACAATTATTTCTGAGTATTTTTGCCCCAAAACCAAATTCCAAAGATGACTTAATTCACAACAGGATCCTTAAGCATGAGAACACCCAAGAATTCAGCTCCAGGCCCCCTACCTTTAGTGTTTCAATATAGGCTTCATTGATCTCTGTGAGCCCAAGGCGGAGAGGTATCAGCAGCACCAATGGTTTCCACAGTGAGAGCCTATCTCTAACCCCTGCGTCCTCTGGGTACCCATTGTAGAGTACGTCTGACTCCACAGCAGGGCATGCTGCAGCTCCAGCACACGCGAAGTTGGACTGGCACAACCGCCCTACAGAAAAGGAACATGAGCAGACAGCATCAGAAATAACCTCCGTTTCTAGACCTTGAGTAATTCTATTTGAGCTCTGATCAACAATTGCCATTTACGAAGCGCCTACAACACTTTAAAAAAAAAAGAAAAAAGAAAAGCTTAATGAGGTCCAGTGCTGGGGTCATGATGTAGGTGCTCCCTGCAGGGCTTCTGGTAGGGCTCAGCATTTCATCTAAGCTTACATCAAGATCATGCCAAAGCACGCTGTACTCGCAGCCACCATCTGGTGGGCTGTGAAAAGGCAAACTCTTCCAGCAGGTGAGCAGCTAAACAACAGCCTGCGCCAGCAGGGTTGAACGAGCCTGATCAGGAGGTCAGGCAGGAGTCCTGAATTCAGAGAGTGTGTAGGCAGAAAGAGAAAAATCCAGAGTGTTCAAGAGGAGCTCACGGAGGATATGGAGCCAGTTGAACTGACTGAGGAAAGCGTTTTGGTTCAGCACGAGAAATATTCACTCATAATTAGCACTGTAACAAGATGGCTATATGGTGTCTGTCTAGAGTAGTTGTAATTTTCACTAAAGCCTTCACAAATTTTACTGGGGAACATTCAGAAGCTTCTTTAGAGACCTTAAAGCCGGATGATCATTACACTCTGCAATTTCAGCATGAGCTTTGCTTGTAAGGTGTGGAGCGGTAAAGCTCCTTGGGGCATACGCGTGATATAAGCGCTGTGTATCCTCATTCTACAGGCTTGACAAACACACAGCCGGCCTGTAACACAACCAGATTATGGAAATTCTGGGACAGAAACATCGCCAAGCCTACCTGTCTCACTGACCAAGTTCATTATTTGCTGGGCGTGTGAAGAAAAAACCCAAACCCCAAAGAAAGCCACAGCGCTTTAATCGCTAAGCCAAGGCAATTAGACAAAATGCCGGAGGCTCATTTAATTTATTCGTGGCCTAAGCTGAATGCCAGGACACTGTAGCAAGTAGGACACAATGTAAACAAACACCTTCATCACCAGCAATTTCAACAGGGTGTTTTCTTGCTACTCGGAGCTCCAAACCTAGCTGAGCAAGGAGAATGTTACAGCCAAGGTAGAAGAAATGGGGCTTGGATGTAAAGCCTCCGTGTGAGAGACAACCTGCACTGAAGAGTTTGCAGGTGATCCCTACACTGTCCCTCAAGGAGGGAGAAGGTCTGTGCACTGACATAATACAGCGACCAGACTTCCTAAGAAAACGGCAAGTCATCATTTGTAGTGATTTATCCTGTTAAAATAGTAAAGATCGCGGGGGTTTTTTTTATTGGCAGTAGCCTGCCTGTTCTGACGATCCGAAATCAGCTGCCAAGGCAGGGGTGCGGCGGGACGGGGTGTCACTGCAGGTTTCCTCATCAGGTGAAGCAAGTGGCAACCCTGTGCTGCGATATGAACATATTTAACCCCAGTTTAAGCAGTAGGGAGCTCTGCAGAGACCAAACTCACGCGGCTTCTTTGGCAGGCTTTGCAACACTACGGTGCCACAGCATGGCGGAACGTGCCTGAAGCTTCCCAGCTGGATCCAAGCCATTTACTGCAACCGTGCTCCAACAGATTTGACAAAACATCTCTCCCGCTGCCGCTGTCATCAGGTACTGGCGTTACTGTCTTGGTTTCTCACCACCCTTCTGACGCAGGGGATCCTCCAACACGCAACTAAGAGCCCCTTTCTCATACAACAGGCTGACTCAGAAGGGATAAAGATGGATATTTTCTTCACTGGTGGAGCAAAAGGTATTTCCTCTGCACCCTGCGCTGGCCAGGATTAGTGACTGAACTTAACGGATGCGTGAAACAGCATTAACTTCTGAACGCTTCACTATCGACAGGTGTTTGGAGCACAGGATGTGTAACACATACCTACACATACCACGAGATATGTATAACACGCGACCTGCTCATACAGTGATTTTTCAGGCCCTGAGCGGGTACATCACAATTGACATTTGAGGAAAATAAACAAACACCCCCCACACCTTACGAGCTGCAGGGACAGATTACTTGAAGCGGTTTCAGCGCTGAACACAAGCCACATAGCCAAGAGCCTGCAATGTATCCAAGCCTTGCAGCCAGCATGCTTCAGTCCTAGCAACGGAGTTTTTCGGCTACAGATGAAAGATAAATCCAATTTCTGTCTTCACACTTGTTTAAGCCAAGGGCATCAGCACGTACCTTCGCAGGACTACGTGTACGTAACGTTAGACAGGCACTTTGCAATCGTATCCTACTCTTCTTGGCCTCTCCATTGAGACTACCCGCTCATAGCCGTGACTTTGTAAAGTGACTGTCCCGCGCTCTAGGGACAAATCGCCCGTTAATTGATTTTGGCTCTGCGGCAGCCGAAGCCAGCCTAAATGATGCCTGCTGAGATCTCACCTGTAACCTTGCACCGGCTCCAGCACTCACTGGACCATTCTAGGCGCCCTTTCGGAACGCTGCCCCAGCAGAAAGCCCCACAGGGGTTTGTGCTGTATAAGTGTGCTGCCTCACCAGTTAGTCTAAAGCAAGCCAGGGGAAGGCTTCTGCGGCCAGGACCACTGCAGGACTGCAGCGACCAGCAACACCAGCGTTCAGCTTCGGCTGCTGTGGCCCGAGCAAGCGCACTAGGGGTGAACACACCGCACAGCTGCTCAGCCTCCAGAGCCAGCCTATTGTAAGGATGCACCAAAACCCCAGAAATAAAATAAGAAAAGAAACAATCAGTGAACGCTCCTTAAAAGATGACGAGAGATCTACTCCAGAGATAGAGTCCCTTCTTCTCTCCATCCCTCCTACCATTTTTTGTTCATTTTCCTCGTCAGCAATCTGTTCTAGTTTTCTTACTCTGCCTAATAGCAGAGAAATTCCTACCCCATTACGTGAGAGAGGAAGTAGCCATTTACTGCTTGCTACCTGTGACCATAAACAAGTTTGACGCTACCCTCCAAGCAGCTCCCACCTAGTGTCTGAAGGTCAGCAGACCTTCTCTCCAGATCCTGAGGCCACACCACCAAGTCCGAGGCTTTATTAGATGAAGCAAAAGTCAAGCAAGGGACTTCCTTGCCACAGAACAGCAATTCTCATCTGGTTTTAGCATGCTTGGCCACAACTTTAAGACAGAACGTTTACTTTGTGCTTGTTGTGTTATGTTGTATATGCTCTCCATTTTTTTCTGGCTTCTTGCTGCCAGAGGCTATACCACATTCTACCTCCATGCAATACTTACGGATTTCTTCCATCACTACTGTGTTGTCCATGGCTATATGGACTGCCAGGGAACTCCATGTATCAAAAGTTGCAAGTTTTCTGTAGGAAAATTTAAAAAAAAAACAAAGTAAGCAAGGATTAGTTACAACTAGAAGACAAAGATGGTGGGGTACCAAAGAGGAGAAACTGGATTGGGAGATACTAGCTTTCATCAGCTACACTGTAAAGTATGTTTTTATACAAGTATCAGAGTTGTAGACTCTGTTGCCAGTAGTTATCACGGCCAGAAGAATAAACATGATTGTAAATGGGACCACACCTGGGAATGTCTCCCTCAGCAGCTACTAAGCAAAAGAGCCCTGATACAATCTCCAACTCAAATCCTGTAGCTGTCGGTTACCAGAAGGTGAGACCGCATTAAAAAAAAAAAAAAAAAAAAAGAAA
>VZSF01003246.1:128532-142664 GCA_013398295.1 Chionis minor | reverse complement strand
AAGAAGAAGAAAAAAAAATCACTTTTACTTGCCCTACAATACCTCCTGATCACCTATACCAGATCCTGGGCTAATTTAGCATATGGTATGACCTGGGAAAGCTGCTTTTAGGCAATCCTAGGCTATTCTAGGGAGCTCCTTGCTCACCTAATCAAAGTGAGGAAAGAACGGTGACAGGAGGGAGAACGTTTCTTAAAATACAGTGTGTCCCAGTTATTAGAGGCAGCCCATGCTCCAGTACCGCTCCGATCCTCTGCCTGTCACCATGGAACCCAGGCAACAAATACTAATGCTTTCATGCCAATGCATTCATTCAGGGGCTGACCTGCTGGGGAGCAGCTCTGCAGAGAGGGACCTGGGTGTCCTGGTGGCCGACAGGATGCCCATGAGCCAGCAATGTGCCCTCGTGGCCAAGAAGGCCAATGGCATCCTGGGGGGCATCAAGAGGAGTGTGGCCAGCAGGTGGAGGGAGGTCATCCTCCCCCTCTGCTCTGCCCTGGGGAGACCACAACTGGAGTCCTGTGTCCAGTTCTGGGCTCCCCAGTTTAAGAAGGACAGGGAACTGCTGGAGAGGGGACAGTGAAGGGCCACGAAGATGATTAAGGGGCTGGAGCATCTTTCTTATGAGGGAAGGCTGAGGGATTGGGTCTTTTTAGTCTGGAGAAGAGAAGACTGAAGGGGGATCTCATCAATGTTTACAAATACTTAAAGGGAGGGTGCCAGGAAGAGGGGGCCAGGCTTTTTTCAGTGGTACCCAGTGACAGGACAAGGGGCAATGGATATAAAATCGTATATAGGAAGTTCCATCTCAACATGAAGAGAAACTTCTTTATTTTGAGGGTGGCAGAGCCCTGGAAGAGGCTGCCCAGAGAGGTGGTCAAATCTCCGACTCTGGAGACATTCCCAACCCATCTGGACGCCATCTTGTGCAACCTCTCTGGGTGACCCTGCTCTGGCAGGGGGTTGGAACAGATGATCTCCAGAGGTCCCTTCCAACCCTTAACTTTCTGTGATTCTGTGACTTGATGGCTCGCTAGCAGTTTTTTGATAACAATGACACTGTTGTCAGGTCAGCAGATGCAACTCAGAGGCTAGCAGAGATCCAAACGACAGCAACGATCATCTACTCTGACCCTTGCTTCCGGTCTGCTGGACGGTACTGTGCTTGGTTCTCACAGCAAGCACATTACTCGCGGGACGTGAAGAGAGATTTTTTTGGGGGTTGTCCTCAACTTGAAACCTGTTCTCTCTTGCATCCTGTCAGCAGCTGAATGACAGAAAGGCTCCTTTCAAGTTCCTGCCCCAGCAGGTTGCCTGCTAACAGCATTAAAACACATAGTTGCGCTTTCGTCAATAGGCAGCAACCTGCAAACCAGGAGGTGCTACTGATCCAATGCCCCCACTGCGTGGTTTGAAAACGGAAAGGAAAAATGCAGCACTTACTTAAGCACTTGTGCAACTGTGTTTGGTCCATACCACTGGCCTATGGATTTTCCCTCTCCAACTCCCATCTGGGCTGCATCACAAGAAAAAAACCAAAATAATTTAGCAAATGATTTCACATATCCTGCATCTCCTCCTGATCAGTTTGTATTTAATAGGGAAGAAGCCTCACTTGGAAACATTTTTGAGTCAGCAGAACCTACCCTTTCACATGGTATCTTAGTGTAAATGGCAGAGAAAAGTACATCCCTCAAGGACTACAAAGCAAATCCTCTCCCCAGAAGGCACTAACACACAAGTTCAAGAGGCCATTGCCCAGAGAAGCTGTGGCTGCCCCATCCCTGGATGTTCAAGGCCAGGTTGGATGGGGCTTGGAGCAACCTGGTCTAGTGGGAGGTGTCCCTGCCCAGGGCAGGGGATCTGGAACTAGATAAGCTTTAAGGTCTCTTCCAACCATTCTATGATTCTATGTTTCTATGAACATTACCTCAGAAGAAATTTTACTTAGAGCGGTTGATTACCAGGACTGCCTCTGTAATCTGCAGTTCTATTTGCTGAAGCTATAGGTGCCTTAAGACCCTATAGGAAAAAGTGGGATGGGCTGCTTCTCTTTTATTTACCAGGGGAGTTTATATCAAAGCCAGATCCTTCCTTCATTCATTTGCTACTTCTGAGAATGTCATCACTCAGTCATCTTCTGATATTACAAAGTCCTAGTGAGAACGGCAACCCCGTGCGTTCCCTCACCTTAGCTAGGCAGGATATGGAAAGTGACGCTGAATATAACCTAAAGCATTAGGCAAACCTGACAGCCTTAACGGAGCCAAGAAGAAAAATCCATCATAATTTATTATAAGGGGGGTAGTTTTAAATCACGTCAGAAAACGAGAAGCACAGCATCACGTATTACCTGACTCGCTCGTTGGGTTTCTTTTTTGGCTAAGCTAGTAAAACAAAAACACAGCGCGATGTTCTACATGCATGAGTAACCCAGGCTGGGTATCTCCATGCTCTTCAGCCCCCAGAATCTTACCTATCTGGTGAATGGAGTAGTAGCTGTCTTTTTTGTCAATGAAGGCATTAAGAACGTTGAAGTAATTATCCATCTGCCTCTTCCCTTTTATCCACCTCCAGTCTAAGACAGAGAAGGGGATATATGAAACAAAACACAGTATTTATTAGCAACTAAAGGCTAATTATAGGCTGCAAGCTACAATTCTTTCCCCTGTGCACCAATCAACTGACCTGATTTTCATGTCACTATCTTATTACCAGGCATTTGAGGCATTCCCAACACTACAGGATTAATTTTAAAGGAACACAGTAAGCGTTCTCACAGCAAAGGAATATCACCCACAGAAAAACAAATAATTAAAAAAAAAGCCCAAATTGTACCTCTAGCCCACAGATGGGAAATAGCATTACAATTTCTCATTGACAGATGTGAGCTACATATTCTGGGAAAAAACAGGTTACCTCTGTTGAGAGATATTAGTTGTTTAGCTTAAATGAGTAAGCTTTAATTAGAATAAATTACTCAGTGTTATAATATGGTGTGATTTATGCTGTTTGCTTTGTTTTACTTAGCATGAATAGCTAGATTTGCTGAAGCCTTTAGGCCGCAACAGTTGATTTTCATAGTACTCTTCCTAGCGGCTGGTACAACACTGCGTTTTGTCTTTTAATACAAGAAAAATGTTGTTGTTTTGGTAGTGTTTTCCCTAAGTCTGGGACTTTTCAGTTCCTCTTGTTCTGCCAACGAGTGCAGGTGCACGAGAAGTGTAAATGTAAAGATAAGGAGGCTACAACCGTCAGCAGAGACTGCAAATCAACAAGAGAAAAGCAGTCAACTCCCAACCTGCCTGGACACAGAAAAAGAATCCAATAAGGTGTTGGAAGATTCCAGATCAAAAATTCCCATTGGACTAACAGACATACGAACAGTGTGTGAGTGGTGGGTGCAGAGATCACAAGGGTGTAATCGCCCAGGGATTTCTTTGAGGTCCCCCCTCTTTTGGGAGGCAGCCAGCCCAAGCTGACCTTGCTGCTTTCAATTAAATTTCTTATTTTTATAAAATCTGATGCCTGAGAGTCAGCTGCGGGAAACCTGGGGTCGAGCCTGGAGAAGGAGGGAGTGTGCAGAGAGTTAAGTGTGTCCGTCAGGAGTCGAAAGGGGCACCCGTCGCTCAATGGAGTTGCCCACTGCAAAGGCACCCTGACCCGAGCAGTCAGAGACTCAGGTGATGTGTGTGCAACTCCTTGAACGGCGTATGAATCTTCAGGCAGCAGCTGCTCCTTTAACAACCTCACTACCAAAATCACCCTCCACAAACTCAAAGGCCATCAACAACTGTCAAAACACCACTCCAGTATAGCTGCTTACAGACCAAGCACAGGTCAAGCACAAGAAGAGAAGTATTTAGGGAAAGGAGACTACTCTCAGGGAACGCTTTGTGACAAAACTGAACTATAAACAAGATTCAATCTACTAAGTTGTTTTAAACTTCACCTATATAAAAAAAAAACCTTCAAGAAAAATCTAGTACGTGCTTGGCATCAGTGGATTTAACCAGCATGTTACAGGCCTCTGCTTTGTTTTAAGTCTTGGACAACTATATCTTCAGAGAGTTGTAACCAGCCGGGAAAAACCTGCTGGAAGGTCTCCAGTAAGCTTTTTCTTTCAACAGCCCCAAACTTGAAAAGACTGAAGAAAAAGCCCTCAGCAATTCCCAGCTGTGCCTTTGGTATCTGCTATCCTTACAAGTCCTGCACTTGTGGGACCACACAGCCCTGGAAGTCAGTATGGCCCGTGCGCTTGTTTACCTCTTCCCAAATGCCTGCAGACCAAGGCCTGAGCAAAGATCATCTGGCCACACCGCAACATACAGCCCCAGCCAGTATCGGATGTGGGACCGGTTCCGCCTGTAAACAAGGACAGAAAATAAATACGTAATAAATAATAAAACAGTGCCAAGAGGGAGAAGAAATAAAAGTGCTGTAAGCCTGCACAGGTAGCAGGTTCACCCAAGAAATAAGGCAGGGAATAAGTACTACCTTTGCTCACATACCCAAGGCTGAGAAACAGAAGTGTAGTTATCGCTGAGTAATTGAATGGCACCCCTTAAAAACAAATAAAACCCTCTAACACTGACAGGGGGGGAAAACTTAAAGGAAAATCCGAACAACTCAGCTAGAAAGTGAGCTGAATTTCTCAGGAGCACAACAGCCCCTGGAGCCGAGCGGCAGAGTGCCAACTTGATTCAGAGATACGTTTCCACACAGAGGTGTTTGCTACAGGCCATTTCTTGTAATCCTCATCTTGAGCAGGCAACTCATCGCGCAAAATAAATCAGTCCCAAGGAATTCCCACATCGTAAGCAGCTACAACTGGATGAGATTCCAACGTGAACAACATAGGCCAAAAAAAAAATATCCCACCAGGCAAAAAACCCACCCCAGCAATGAAAAAACCCCACATCCTACGTAATATTGGAGAACGAGCTGGGTATTAGCTCATGCTGGAAAGTCTGAGACAAAGGCCTCAAGACTGGAAGCGTTTCGCTGACAGAACTTCAAAAGGAAACTGCTGCTCCTCCACTGAAGCCCTGGCTATTATTGCAAGCTTCACAGATAAAATGTTTAGTGTGACCACAGCAAGTGAGCTGTCTTACAAGCACGCGGTCAGCTGCGCCTCAGCACAGCTGGCAGAAGTAGTTTCTTTGTAATGCTGCTTTTTTCTTTTGATCCCCTGCAACCACTTTGCATGAAAAGCACAGGGGGAAAACCACCCAAGAGAACTATTTAATCAACTTCTGGATGCTCAGCAGCTGCTTTCTATAATTTTGCCAGCAATTTATAAAATATACAACATCCAAAATTGGTAATGCTTTACAAAATTAGCGTAAGACATTCCCCTTACCCTCTGAAGAGCTTACAAGATTTAAATGGGCAAGCACAGAGGGAAGTGGCCAACAATAAAAGGGATGACTGGGAGAAGGAGGACTGGAAAAGGCTTACTGTGTGACATGCAAACCGTATCTATACTGTGAATGGGAAAGGACTCAGAAAATGGGATTTCTTTCCATCCCCCACCCTCTAACAACTTGCATAGAAACCTCAATCGTGTTTGTGAGCTATAGTTAAAAGCATGCTAACCCTTCAATTTCAAACGCATGTTTAATTATGGCTCACAAACGTGAATTTAAAGGGATTAAACTTCATCAAAGATGTCTCGCAGCTTGCTAGGCAAAGGGTTTCCCAGTAGGGAAGGAACAGAACAAGCCAGAAGGACCAGCTACCAAGAAGTCTGTTTTCCAAATCTGAACCATTTTCCCCATCAGGTGCTGGGGATGACGCTGACAGTGGTGACGACACAGATGGGGTTTGGAATCAGATTTACCTGCTCTCAGATCTCTTCTGATACCCCTTTCCAGCCAGTATACAAAACCACACCACAGAAGAGACCATACAGAACTTCTTAAGGAACCAAAACATCCTCCTTTGAGTTCACAGGGAAACATGCCCCATGTTACTACAGTTCCTGTGGGTAACAGCCACTTTGGGCATTTAAAAAAAACCCCACACAAACAAACAAAAAATCCCACATAGTCCAGAGCGGATGCACAAAGGCAGTAATTTCTGCATCATATCTCTAGCTTTCAGGTCTTCAATCCACTTCAAGCCCAAGACCATCATTAAATAATATTTCAGATTAGACTTATGCAGGACTTAGTGAACACAAAGTACAAAAATCTTCTCACGTTGCTCAAAGAAAGGATATTTCTAGGTAGGCTTCACAACCTCATTCTTGTGTCCTTTTTAAAAATCACGGTTACCCTTCACATCCAAGCGAATAAGGAATTCTTATTATCAGATAAAACAAAAAGTCTATCCTATCAATTAAATGAAGCGCATTTCAGATGCCTATAATCAGAAGTGATTTAATGTTATGCTTGTGGGGACTGTTTTATTAGGTAGAGATAACAGGATTATCATAATTTCCAGGATATACTTACACTCATCCACAGTACGTACCGATAGCAGGGAAGTTCTTTCTGTAGGTGAACCAAAGCCGAGAGGTCACATCCAAGAGGATCTCTTCTTTCTCTGAAAAATTTTCAGCATTGAAAGGTACACACGAGGACAGCACCAAACACAGCTAAATCCATCTTTGACCCACCTTCCCTAAGGACAACAGCATTCTGCTCCTTGCTCAGTCTGCGTGCCCAGAAAGGCAAAATCTGGCTGAGGAACAGGACAGCGCCACTGTGCAGAAGAAATTTTATTTTTCCCCTGAAACAGCTGCAATCAGCCCAGAGAAGATGGCAGGGCCATAGGCAAATTATGAAGCAGTAAACCATTTTCGTGCATTTTCCCCAAGCTATCCCCTTGCCTCAACCATGCTGGCCCCATGACACAAGCCTTAATAAGTACTAAACATTAACTTTCTGCACAAAAATACTTCAGGGCCCACAGAGATGGCAGGACAGAGAGAAGCACGGCCAGCAAACAGACACGCTCTGCAGTCACCTCGCTGCTCAGAAAGCAAAGTGCAACACAGTGTCCTGGGGAGCACTGGAGAATGTTGCACCGTGCATGTAAAATACCTGTAAAAACACTGTATTTCCGGCCAAGTATCCAAACAGGTTCTTTGGTCTCAGGGAAGTCTTCATACTCGAACCTGAGAGTGTCATAGGTAAGCGTAGCTAGAAAGAGAAAGAAGAAATTACACACCTTTCAGAGCTTTTACTTGTGTTTTAGAAGTCATACAAAACTACAGAATCAGAGCTGCTGTGGACCAGCAACTTACACACTCAGAGCCCCTGGGTCTATCTGGCAAGAAACAGCACAGCTCCCCCTGCGACCACCAGCTCTGGAAGGCACAGAGAGCTGACGCAGCCCTGGCTCACTCCTGGCTGCTCCGAAAGCAGAAAAGCAGAGAGATTTCCAGGTTAGGTCAGCTCCAGGTTCTGCCCGGTGCAGAAAACGGTCAAGAAAACATCTAGGACTTATCCAACAGCTGCATGCTGTTTCCCAGAACAGGCACCATCGTGCACACTAGAACAGTTACCAGCAGCGATGTCAAGGTCCTCTTTTCAAGCAAGCAAAGTGATTAAAATCCTTCTTTCCAGAGAACGTAGTATTTGGTAGTGGAACACAAAAAAAAGCTCAGATCACATGAAGATGGGAACTAAACCTTGCTCCACAAGTCAGTCCCTCCTCAAGAGGCGAGGAATCCAGCAGAAGTCATCACCTGCACTGAAAATGGCCTGCAGCTCAAGGAGCAGCACTGCCTTTACAGATGTCACGCTACAATCCGAGGAACGCAGAGCTGTGCGGAGATACACTTGTTCACAGGCGACAGGCAAACCTTTGCCTAATTCACCGGCTCCCTTCACAGCATGGTGTCCATCAATGCCTAAACCATAGAATCATAGAATGGTTTAGGTTGGAAGGAACCTTGCAGATCACCGAGTCCCAATCGCCCTGCCGTAGGCAGGGACACCTCCCACTAGACCAGGTTGCCCAAGGCCACATCCAGCCTGGCCTGAAACACCTCCAGGGATGGGGCCTCAACTACCTCTCTGGGCAACCTGTTCCAGTGCCTCACCACCCTCAAAGTCAAAAATTGCTGCCTAATGTTTAATCTAAACCTGCCCTCTTCCAGTTTAAAGCCATTCCCCCTCGTCCTATCACTACATGCCCTAGTAAAAAGTCCTTCCCCTGCTCTCCTGTAGGCCCCCTTTAGGTACTGGAAGGCCGCAATAAGATCTCCCTGGAATCTTCTCTCCTTCAGGCTGAACAGCCCCAACTCCTTCAGCCTCTCCTCATAGGAGAGGTGCTCCAGCCCTCGGACCATCCTCATGGCTCTCCTCTGGACACGCTCCAGCAGGTCCGTGTCCTTATGTTAGGGACTCCAGAGCTGGATGCAGTACTCCAGGTGGGGTCTCACCAGAGTGGAGTAGAGGGGCAGAATCACCTCCCTTGACCTGCTGGCCCCTCTTCGCTTGATGCAGCCAGGATGCGGTTGGCCTTCTGGGCTGCGATCGCACACTGCTGGCTCATGTTGAGCTTCTCATCGATCAGCACACCCAGGTCCTTCTCCTCAGGGCTGCTCTCCAGCTATTCCTCGCCGAGCCTGTGTTTGTGCTTGGGATTGCCCCGACCCAGATGTAGGACCTTGCACTTAGGCTTGTTGAACTGCATGATGTTGGCTTGGGCCCACCTCTCCAGCCTGTCCAGGTCCCTCTGGATGGCATCCCTCCCCTCCAGCGTGTCTACTTCACCAAACAACTTGGTATCATCGGCAAACTTGCTGAGGGTGCACTCGACCCCACTGTCCACGTCACCGACAAAGATGTTGAATAGTACAGGTCCCAGCACCGACCCCTGGCAAACGCCACTCGTCACTGGTCTCCACTTGGACATCGAGCCGTTGACCACAACTCTTTGAGTGTGACCGTCCAGCCAGTTCTTTATCCACTGAGTGGTCCATTTGTCGAATCCATGTCTCCTCAAAATATCCACCTCCTCTTACATGACGACTACAGAAAACTCAGCAGCACAGGCTGCCCACGGATCGGAGCAGCTTAAGCTCTTGTGCAAAAGACACAGGCAATGGGGGGGTGGGGGGAGGGAAAGGAGAGTTAGACGAAGTGTGCTCTGCTAGGTCTGTATTTGGAAATAAGGCACTTTAAAATGGTCTTGGAACCCTGGAAATGAACCATCTAATTTTGTAGGTGTCAGTTCTTTGATAAATCACCTATAAAATCTAAAGCAGAGCTAAGCCAGGCTCTTCTGTAAATGGTGACTATTGAAAAATGTCTCTCACAGCCAACACAATAAAATCTGCATTAACACGACACCAGTTTAAAACGAGGCAATGGACTAAATGACCACAAGCCCCATTTTCTCCCCCTCCATGGCACAACACCTCACTTTTTGCTTCCCAGGAGCCACCTGCTGCTTTCCTCTGGTGCTGCCTATGTAGTACACCTCACCCTTCTCCCAAGTAGATGTTTGAGGATGAACTTTCCTCCCAGTCGTTCCTTCCTTACCTTTCCAAAGCATCATCTGGAGCACCGGTAAATAACAGCTTGGCTGATTTGCATCCATGATAGCTTCAGAAAGTCACCACAAGGTTCTGCTCCCCCTCCTTCCAGACATCTAGGATATTCCACATTGTGCTCGGGCAAACAAGCTACGCAAGACATTTTGGCCTCCTGTAGGTACCTCATTGGCCTTTTGCCCCTGGGGCACTCTGACCAGAAATTCCAATTCCAAATGTCAAGTAAGTAGCAGCAGCAAGACACCATCACCAAGACTGACTACTGCTTAAGCAGGAACCCTGGCAACAGAGATGAAAATAGGCTCCTAAATCAAATTTTGAATCAGACTCTGGTCCCAAGCCTAGCCCAAAAGATTTAAAGCAGGTTCCTTGTGTGAATTAGTCTATAGACTTGTTTCAGGCACATTTCGGATAGCATGGGCCACACGTTCCCATTCCCATCCCGCGATGTGACTTCCCAACTGCAAGTTAAGCAAAGCAATTCTGCTTGCGCAGAAAAGTACTGGCAAACTAAGGCAGTTTTCTCCTCTAACAAACTTGAGCAGGGAAATTAAGAATTCCTTTAGTAGCCAAACTTTACTAATCCCCAGCAGTCCATGCTTTCTGTGTCTATCCTTACTTAATAGCTTGGCTTGCTTTTGCCCCTTTCTTGCCCAACTTTGGAGATTTCTTTCCAGGGAAGAAAGCAATACGACTTCTGTAGATGTTTTCAAGTGAGAACCACTTTCTACTTTCTCTCTTAATTTTCAAAGTTTCCCTTTGGGATGAGACATTCCAAGTTTATTCTGACAGCTCAAAGGGAGGCTAGTCACTAGGATTTTTATTTAAATTCAGCGCGTTACCATATACGATCTTAACATAAAAACTGAAGTTCTCAGATAGGTTTTTAAAGCTCCAAGGAACATTTTGTGGTTTATTTTGTCAGTTCTCAAGCTTGCAACAAATCCTCTGTCAAAGGAGGCTCAAATATCTTGAATAAAATGACTGAAACAGGGATGCTACACAGAAACTATCAAGCTACCCACCATCCCTCTTTCTCCTTCCTAGCCACACTTCTTTGCCTTCTTAAATGTCGCACCCTCTGCAGCTCCACCTTTCACGGGGCACCAGGTCCTTAACAAGCACAGGATTTACGACTGGCAGCTTCATGGCAAGGATCTGCTGGAGTCTTTCCCCTTCAATCAAAGCTAGGAAAAGAAGGAGTCAGCAAGGCAGAAGGGATTCCCAGGCTGCCCGTCAGACCAGCTGCGTATTCAGGGAATGCAGCGCAGGCAAACTGCGAGTGTCATGACACTGCACATTCGAGAGGAGAGTCCCAGACTCGGAGCCCTTCAGCTGAATGCCTGACACCCAGCCTCCGGACAAAGGTCCTGTGGGTCCAGCCACGCATCCGAAAGACGCGGTCGGACATTAGCGCTTACTTTGGCTTTATGGAAGCAAACACTTGCCACCATCTGAAAAGGCACAACCGTTAAAGGCAGGAGTTAAGGTTTCCCCTTCATGGGAAGGAAAATTCAAGCAATTGCTCCAAATTAGTAGCCACAATTTTACAATGGGAACAATAAACTCCTCGCAAGGTTTGAAGCCACTAAGTGTTTCTTTTACAAACATCTGGCTTCGTACTCTCTGGCTCTTTTCCAAAACTACATCCATTGTGCTATTACCCAGATGAGCCAGTGGGACCCAGACAATTCGGGCAGGGGTACAAAGAGCGTCGCAACTTGCACAGGAGCCTTTCTCTCCCTCTTAGAGGCAAAGGGTCTGAAAATAAATAAAAGTAGAAATCGACCAAGCAGAATGCCTATTTGAAGGTGCTCCCTTCAGAGCGGCAGAAGTTGGATGCGATCAGCAAATTTCTCAGGCAGCACTCCAAAACTTCACCTTCAAGAAGCCCTCAATCTATTTTAAATACCGACCTCTGAGCATCCAGGAGAGCAGAGCAGCAGCCTCTGCAGAAAATCTGAGCACACATCACATACGACAGTTAAACTTCTTTCCATGCATGATGGATTGATAGTTAAAAAGCCAAGAGTTTCAGGCCCGCAAAGCACGCTCTCAGAAAGGCAGCCTCACTTTCCAGGAGCCTCGGGCACACTGTGAGGCGAGGTTGGCTGGACCTCTGCCCCACAGGCACACCTTCCACGGGGTCTGCTGTGGTGTCCCAAAACACCTTGTCATCCCACACACTCCCTAGAAAGCCCTGACGGAAAAGGCAAAGCCACTACAGAAAACACCTACATTAAAAGAACCTAGGTAAAGGCATTCAGACTAAACCCGCATTAAACACCAGCATTAAGCCTGAACGTTTTGAGTTCTCTTCCACTTCTGTGTCTGTGGTTAGATCTACTCAGTTACAAGATAACAACCACATCACAAAAGCCTACCTTGTAGGAAACACAAGGAACCGACCCAACGCATGCAGCCTGCGCCTACACTACCAGCGACTTCCAATATCAGTTTACTAAGCACGAGTACGTGCAAGGTTATTGAAAAGCTATATAGCATCATCTTGACATAGGCCAAGAAAAACTATCTCGGTACATAGAATACAGGGAGAGGGTGAAATCTTGCCTCCCTTCTTATATTTTTAAGCCATACAATGAAAAGCCAAGCCAAAAATATTAATAAGCTCCCAACCTTTAATAAGCTCCCACATAAACAGACACAGAAGAGCAGCCAGGCATCACAAAGCAGACCCCGACTGGTGATGGCGGTTTGCAAATGTGCTGAAGGCAAGGTACATGCTGACAGCAAGTATCGACTCCTTGACAGCCACTAACTCTACCTGCTTTACCAAAACCAAAGCTACTTGGCTTTTTTTAATCAACTTTGGCAAACAAATAACAAGAAGTCAAAATTTTGATGACTCAGATATATGTCAAGTGATCTTCCCTGCGGTTTGCACAGCAAAACAGCTGATGTTCAGCCCAGCATCAATCATTTTGGTTACAGTTTGCCTGCGCAGCTTAGATGTTTTGCTGAAAAACTTTTTATGCAAAATACTGAAGCAGAGATTTGGAGCATCAAACTGAAGAAAAACCAGGCTTTGCGATAACTCACATCCCAAACTGCTTCCTGGGCTTCCCCCAATCTCCAGAGAGGCCCCTCTCTGACACTGCTCCTCAGGCAGCACCCACAAGGGCTGAGACACATTTTCCTTCCTTCAGTCTCCAATTAACACCACCACGAAAGAATCAGCAATGGGTTGGATGGTCACCTCCCTCAGCCGACAAAGGTACATCATCCAAGGCACAGCGGAAGGGAGGAAAACTGCTGGAAGCAGAATACTTCAAAAGAGTCAAGAAGAGAAGGCAAATTCACTGTGTTAGTAAAGCTCATTGCTGAAAAATGCCTAGAAAACAGCTAACCAAAGAACAGCCTGAACCCGTATTTCTGGCTTTTACAGAAGAAAGATTAAGACTTTTCTTTCCCCTAGGCTCTTTCAAACATGACAAAACGCAACTATCTAAAACGTACCCAAAACCTAACTACCCAAAACCCAACTATCTAAGCGACAACAGGGAGTTAAGAGACAGCCAGGGAGGAAAGCCAGTCAGCAGGAGAGCAGTGCTTTCTTGGAGGCCCAGCGCAAACAAATCCAAGTCTGCCCATCAGGTCCCCGACTGCCTCAGGAGAAGGGCTGAATGCCAAGGGGCTTGAGCTCTCTCCAAAGCCCCGAGACCCACCTTCTCGTTGCACAGAGGAGATCCGACCCCTGCTGTCTATTGCAGCGAGGTTTTTCTTCCCCTCCATAAGCCTTGTAACGCTTACACAAAGGGAAAGCGACTGCAGCTCCCAGCTCAGGTTGTGTAAGTTCACCCCCTGGAATGCTTTTCGTTCCCAGAGGCGAGAGACTGGCTGCGACAACGCACGAGGACGCACTGGGCAGAAAGCTGGGACGCCATCACCACTGACAACAGCACCAAGGACGAAAGCCAGCCCAAACGGCACTCTGGAGGGACAGGAGCTACAGATTCCCTCCACACACGCACACACAGACATGCTCGCCCAATGCGAGGAAGAGCCCACGCGGCACAGGAAGATGTTGGTTATTATGGAACAACACTTATCTCCGCAGAGGGTGGATGAAAGCTGTTACTACATGAAGGCGAGAAGGAAACGAGTCCCAACCCAAGTGCCAACATGCTGCTTTTTTCTCCCCCCCACCTCCCTCCGTACAAAAACATCATTTCTATCGCAAAACGTAAGGGCGAGTGGGCCAGGCGCCTTTACCCCTCGCCACACCGATGGTGGCTGCGTCGCCTTGGGAGCAGAGCACAGGGACACCTGCCCTGCCACCGCTTTCCCTCTCCGGGTCGCTTCCCGGGCAGCCCCATCCAGGCCACGCCAGCGAACGACGCCGAAGAGCTTTTTAGGAGCGGCCGGCGAGAGCCAGGCTGGGCTGGGCTGGGCTGGGCTGGGCAGGGCGGGGGGGTCTCCCCTCCCAGCTGAAGGGGCTCCGGCCTATGGCGGTGGGCGCCGGCGGTAATGGAGCCCTTTACGGCCCCATCTTAACGGCTGGGCCGCCCCGACCCACCGCCTTCCCCCGCCGGGGAGGCGGCCGGGCCCCTCAGGGCCGGGGAGCGGTGACCGCCAGGCGGGCGGGGGCCGCGCCTCACAG
>VZSF01003246.1:84217-127795 GCA_013398295.1 Chionis minor | reverse complement strand
CCCCGGGCCCCGAGCGGCAGCGGCCGCCCTTTGTTTCCCTCGGCGCTGGGGACCGGCTGCGGGCTCCCCCCGCGCCGGCGGCGGGGGGCTCGGCAGCGGGGAGCTCCCCCTGGCCGCCGCGGGGCCTGGGCCCGGGGCTCACGGCGAGGCCTGGGCCCCCACGGGGGAGTCCCCGAGGGAGGGTCCGCGGCACCGGCCGCCGCCGCCGTTTTGGCAGAGGCACCCCGTTCCACTGCCAGGGGGCTGCCGGCGGGTTTTGATGCCGTGTTCGCCCCAGCCGGCGTGAAGGCCAGCGTGGTGGGCAACGCGTTGGCTGAGCTGGGCTGTTTTCACACTTGGTCGCATCCTCCGGCTGCTGCCACATTCACTGATGAGGGGCTGAGTGATGGGCCAGTTGCTGGTGGTAAAGGGAAGAAATGGCGCTTTTTAGTTGGGCACTGTCTGTGAAGCGGGGCTGTGAAACAGCGGGAACCAATATTGAGCCTTTTGGGCCAAAGCGAAATAATCCTCAAGCGAGCATAACCTGTTAAAGTACAGCTTACGTGAGGATTTCCTCGCGAAATCAGAGGACCAACCCTCCCGACTTCCAAAACGTGACTTACTTTTTCCTGGGTTTTTTCTTTGTCCTTTTGTTTTTCAGGTTCCCTCTGAAGGATTCGAAGCGTCTGATTCAGTGGCTGAAAGCTGTTCAGAGGGACAACTGGACTCCCACCAAGTACTCGTTTCTCTGCAGCGAGCATTTCACCAAAGACAGTTTTTCGAAGCGGCTGGAAGACCAGCACCGGTTGTTGAAACCCACTGCCGTCCCTACCATCTTCCAGCTTACAGAGAAAAAACACGACAACCTGGATTATGTCAGAAGCAGAAGAAAAATAGCGAGCAAGGTGCCGCAGCAGGATGGGGAAGACCCGAGGGAAGGAGGCTGTGAGGTAGTTCAGAGGACCTCGTCTTCTGGCCAGGACTTCATGGTGATTCAAGGGACGAAAGAGATGGAGGAGGTGACTTTGCAAGCGGAAATTGGATCCATGTCCAAGGAGGAAGAGAACCTCCGCGGTCAGCTGGATGGCCCTCGGAGAAGGACGTTAGGTGATAATTTGGTTGCAAAGCCTGGACCTCAGAAAAAGTCCGAGAGATCTTCTGTGGAGGACTGTCCTAAAGGCAGCTGGACGGGGAGTTGGGTAGCGGACAGAAGCGGCGTGTCGGTGGACGACTTCACACCTCCTGCCTCTGGTGCTTGCAAGTTCATCGGCTCCCTTCATTCTTACAGCTTTTCCTCTAAGCATGCCAGAGAGCGGCCGTCTTTCCCAAAAGAGCAGCTAGAAAGGAAAAGGCCAAAGAGAGACGTGGAACCGAGCTGCAGCAGCCATCTTATGGGACACGATAAGGCCGTAGCGGAAGGCTCCCCTACTTCATCCCTCACCGCGACCCCTCAGAAACCTTCCCAGAGTTTGTCGGCGTCCCCAGCAGACCTTACCCCTCAGCCTGCTGCTGAGGCTGTGGTGGGGCGGAAAGGCGACACGGATGCCAACCCCATGTCAATCAACGAGGTCATCATGTCGGCCTCGGGAGCTTGCAAGCTCATCGACTCCCTCCACTCGTACTGTTTCTCCTCCAGGCAGAGCAAAAGTCAGGTGTGCTGCTTGCGTGAGCAGGTAGAAAAGAAGAACGGAGAGTTGAAACTTTTGAGGCAGAGGATCAGTCGCTCTGACAGCCAAGTCAGGAAGCTGAAGGAGAAGCTAGATGAGCTGAAGAGGATCAGTTTCCCTTACTTGAACAGCCTGCTATCCCAGGACTGTGGTCAGTATCCCCAGTGGCCTTGCATTGGGGCAGAATTCACCATTTTCTTAGCAATAAGAGGCTGTTTAAGTTAGAGGCCGTAAAGATGTGGGGGGTAAGAGGTATGTGAAAGGTACATTTTTGGAAGGAGAAGTAGCAGCTTGTATTAGATCAACAAATAGAGGTGAAAGAATTAGTTTCTTGGGCACGTGACCTATTTCTTGTATCCCAAGTTTCTGAGGCGATTCCCGGTGTGGAATGGGAAGTTAGGTCGTGGTGTTGCAGACAACTCTCTTGATGAATTTTTTTTTGTTTGTTTGTTTGTTTTTCTTCCTGGATTATTTCAATTTGTTTGTTTGTTACTCAGTAGTCCAGTGTCTTGATGAGCTGTCGTGGTGAGCAGGTATTTGGGAAAGCTGTCGTAGTCTTCTCCAGTGGTGTAAGAAGTACTTCTGATCTTAGGTTTGATATAGTGCACTCAGTACTCGGGATATATGAAATTTAAATTGAGGTGCTGGGTATCAGATATGACAGTGTCGCGATACACAGCGAGGTAACTTTTTGTGACCGACAGCCTGTGTTTGGTTTGATCGTTTCCTCCCTCAGAAGACAGAGGAAGTCAGGAAACATAATAAAGTGGAGAATGACTTCTCTGTCGATTTGAGAAAAAAATAAATTGTGACACCTGAAAATGTAGGGGAACTCAGCGAGGGATGAGGTCGTGTAAAAAGGTTGTTGAATCGGGCCGTAACCCTTTCTTTTGCAAGAAGAAGAGTTCTTTAATGTACAGCTGATAAAACTTCCGCACAATCACTCTAGTTGCAAGATATAATTTGGGGAAGAGTTTAGGAGCATCTAATGATGTTTGATGCTGAGAAAACGTAGGGTTGCCTTGTGAAGTATGCGTGACTTGGGACTTCCTTGAAGAAGATGCCACCCATGGATGGTTAGGTATTCCCTCATGGTAATTCTCACAGCCATTATCACAGCTTCTTCTAAAGTCATGTAGGATTAGACGTGGTCAGAAACGTGATACTGGCACAGAAAGACACGTTCTCCAGGCTGTCATAGTACAGCCTACTTCCTCGCTCAAGTGCAAGACAAGAAATCCTGCCAAAATTCTTGAAGGTTGATACCCAACACTACTTTTCCCACGTGTTGTTAATTTTCCAAAGTGTGGGGAAAACTCAGACTTTGATTTGGGTAGACGCGGTGGGGTGGGTGGGGGAAGAATTTTTTTCCTCCACGGGAAATCAGCGTAATCTTATTTGTACCTTCTGGTCCGTATTTTTGTATTGGTTTGGTGTCAAACTAAAGAAAAAACGTAAACACAATTTTAGGGTTCTATAATTATCCTATTTTATATATATATAAAAAATAGGACAAATATATATATATAAGGGGTGTCTAGCTTTGTTGCAACACCTTCAATGAGATACTAATTGCCAAAAGAGTGTCCTGAAGGATGTTTTTCTTTATTCTAGTAAGCACTATGATTTTTCTTTTCTTTCCGGAGTTGGCTCTTCTTACACACATGTCTTTGAGAATGCGAGAATTATATATTAAGAATATCTTCTATAAGAGCATAAGAATTCCCTATTCTGTCTTCTAACGGAAAATGTGATTTTTTTTTTTTTTTTTAATGAATTGATCAACTTGTTGCCTGTTGTACCATCTGGAGGGGAATATGTGAAAATGAACCATTTTGGTGATTGTAGCGTGGAGCGGTGGGAAGTTCTTACAGAACCCTTTGGCTGGTGACCCTTTTTAAAGGGTTTGTTGGTGGCTGTCTGGGTTGGGTTTTTTTCTCCTTCCTCTTTTTCAGCTTAATCTTTGTCCTCTTCTGCCTTGCGTTGCTTTTTGTGTGCTCATAGTAATAGCTTATGGCAGTCAAAATACCCAATTAAGTGCAGCCGACTGCTGCTGGGCAGTCTGGTTCATGCCTAGACACTAAGTTTTACTGTAATGTAAAGCTGAATTGAAGAAAGACTTTTTGGTATTCATAAAAATAGTGTCAGGTAACATATTAGGTTAGTCATACTTAAAGTCTTCATTAGTAGCTACATTTTAGTTGTCCTAAATCACCTGATGTGTAGTTGGGGTGATGTTATTAGCCGTGAACCTGAGCCTGGGTATTCTTTTCTTCTAAAGGCAGTGCCTTGGGGATGGGGAGTGTAAGTAAAGTAACCGACCGGACTGACCGTGCAGGTTGTTACGTGTCTGCGTCCCAACTCCACGCGCTGCAGGACCTCTCTTGGCTGCTGCCTGACGTTCAGCCGCCTCCAAAAAATCGCGAGCCCAAAAATGCGCTTTAAGGCCCGCACCCATTAAGCAGATCTTCATTTTTGCTACTAGTTCTCAACTGGTATTTTTCCTCCAATGAGACAAGTAAATTTCTGCTGGCCGTACCCAAACTAGAGCCAGCTGGAAAGAGCAGGTTTCTGCAAAGCTGCAGCACGCACGGTCACTCCCAGCCGCGCTTGAGGATCGGTGACTCAGTCTGGGTGAGTTTGGCTCACAGCGTGCTCGAACTGTCACGGCGCACTCAAGCGCTGCTTCCCAACCTGTCCTAACAAGGGGATCGACTAACTGGTTTCAGGAGAAGCCCTGGGCTGCTTCCTGCCCGGCTGCCACAGTGACCTTTTCCATGCTCAGCTTTGGATTTCCTCGTTTGTTTGGTAGGAAGATGTTTCCTTCTGTTCGGTGGGCCGCTTCTGAGGTCCGTGGACCAAAGGTTGAGGAACACGTCCCACAGAGGAGCATGCTTAGGCACAGCGCATCAGGCAGAATGAGGTTAGATGCATCTTCTGGAGAACAACAGGATGCCCTGGGAGAAATTAGGGAAAGCTGGGAGGCTAATATAGATCCAGTGTCCTGAGGAAGGGGAGACTATTCTGAGAGTGCTCTCCTTGGAGACACGAGTCCTATCTGACCATCTTGTTCTGCTTGAAGGTTTCGCAGCTCTGCTCCATCGTACTCCCCCTGTGCTAGCACAGAGAGGAGATCGGAGACGCTCCTTTCACAAGATCACCTCATCGTAACGTGCTCTAGTTGGCTTCTTTTGTAAAACTACATCTCCCAGCAGGCACCGGGATATCGGTCTGACCTAATCATGAGCTCACTTCCCTTCTAGCCATCTTATCAACCCTGCGCAAAGCACTTGCTGGTGCGCAAAGGTGGTTAGAGAGCTAGACCAAGCAGTAGAAAAATAACTGCAAACTATGGCCGGCAGTGGAGCAAATGCAGGTATGATTCACTGGGATTGAAGTATCTGTAGAGCAACAGTACAGCTGTTAAAATTCAGCAGCTTGAGCACGTGTGGAGCCTCTTCCAAACTCCATGTCTGCTCCCGTGAAGGTCATATTAAAGGCAGGAGCATTTGCAAAATGGGTCCATGTGGAAAATGATTAGAATTTTGCTGAGAATCTGTAGGAATTTCCTTCCAGCTTAGATTTGTTTTTCAGTGTTTGTACAAAGCCAGCATAGAAGCGCCGTTGTTTGTAACACTTTTTACGTGTGAGTGAAGCGTAGTTGGTGAACTTTGGAGTCATGCAGGAGGACTCAAATATGAAATGCCTGGTTTTGTGCTGAGATGGAGCCCTGATGCCTGGTCTGTGGGGCCTGAGGTGGTGTTTCCCATTGAGGTGGTAACAGGTTTTTGTTTGTATTGCAGAAAACAAGTAGCAAAATCGCGTTCCTCAGTGGCAGTGAGAAGAGAAGTGGGGTTGTGCCAGGAAGTGAGATGTTGTACTTTCATCTGTCCAAGCAGGACAGGTCCCTGTCTGGTTTAGCTTCAAAATGAAATTTTTATAATGGGTCACGGAGATGCGCTGCCAGAAAAATTGCCTCTACCAGGGCAGGCACTGCTAACCTGCACAGTAACGTGGAGCTAGGGACGTGTCTGTCGAGGGAAGCTGCCGAAACTGCTTTCGCAGAAGTAGCTCCCTACGGGCACTCTCTTTAGAAAATTAACACCCGTATTTCCACAGCAGAATAATGATTTTGGAAGAAAAGTGCTTTTATTCTGGAACGGCAGGTGCTGCTTGTAATTTTTTTTCTGTCTCATCTGGCACAGGAACAGCCAGGGTAGAAGGCTGGTGGGTAAAGTGGGTGTTACAAAGGACAAGGGAGCAATAAAGGAAGGTAGGAGTGAGATAAGGAGTAGGAATACGTGTGCGTAGGTGAAGAGCAGGGCTGAATCTGTGGCAGAAGGTATCACGAGAGAGGCCGGACGAGATTTCACAGCGCCTGTGGCCCGAGCACGCCGTGCCCTGCGGCGGGAGGGAGGTGAGCTGCCTCGTGCTCCGTGAGGGAGCAGCCAGTGCGCATGCTGCATGTTTGGGATGTGGTCGATCAGGGAGAAGCCTCTTTCACCGCCCCCTTGGAGAGAAAGGTGGCTGGGAAGGGGGTAAACAAGACTTTTTGTTCTGCTGTTGCTTTTTTTTTTTCCCCTAGTCTTGTTTTTTCTAATTTTGGGGTTTTTTTCCTAAAAGCCTGTATGGTTTGTGTGTTAAGCGTTTAATTCTGTGGTGAGTCGGCAGTGACTCACAACACAAACCGGCTTGCAACTAGGAAGCGATGCAAACACTAACTAAGGTAAACTTGAGAGAAAGCAAAACGTGCTGAGGTAAGCCCAGGAAGGATGTTCAGGTTTCTCGTAATAGTATATAATTTAAAAAATGTTTTCTCTGTATTTTGTAGTGCAGGAGAACTCTGGCAGTGACTACAGACACTGGAGCAGAGGAGGTGATGCGTTGGTGCTTTGTCATTAAACTAACCGCTGAGATAAGCCGCAAGATGAGAATTTGTGAATATAACTCTGTTTCCACCTTTTTAGAGCAGACAGAGCTAGAGCACAGCAGTCCTAGGAATGCTTTACCGGGGGGAGCATCAGCAAAGTGCGTGAAGGGGTGCGACACTCAGGGTAACAAAGCCACCTTCTGTACTTCAATATGGAAAAAAGCGCGCTGAACAAACCTGCTCCTTCATTACTAGGACCTCGATGATGATTTAGATCCGGTAAGCGACTCAGCAGAAGGAACGTCTACTACAGCTCTTGCTGTAGTAGACCCTGCGCTTTGAAGACTGGGAAGGTGCTGTGTGAGTTGGTTTGTTTTTTGTTTTGCTGATAAAGCCGCGTAGGAGTTTTTGCCAGCGTAGCTTTCTGTGCCAGGGGATCCCACTTGAGAGCCAGGCTGGCTGAAGCCTGCGTAGATGTGGCCCGAGGGGGTTGTCCAGCTGCTTTGTCTGGTTTGTCTCATGGCAGGGAGAGCCCGCTGCAAAGCACAGACAGCTGGTTGCAGTCTGATTTTTGTTACAGTGCGGGCAGGGATTTGACTTCTAACCCCTCTGTGAATGAGAAAGATGTGGAAACAGTTCATCCACGAGTTCGGAGGGATGAAGTGGGGTCAGATGGCAAAACAGGGTTGACTCGTGTGCCCAGGACACACACACACAGCAGTTTTGACCTAAGCGGCTTCCTGAAGAAAAGACTTGTAATCAGGTTGCTTATGTGGCTGTGGGTTTTTTTGTCTCCCAAGCTGTTGCAACTTGTGAGCGTCGTGGCTGATTTTGGTCAGATTTTGCAGAGGAGTGGAGGTCTCAAAGATGCCGGCTCCCTAATGGCTTCAAGAAATTGTGTATCATCTGGCAGGGGAAAGCAACTCCAGGAATGTCTTTTTTACAAAAGAGTCTGTAGTGTGAGCTTCCCTGTTATTAGGTAAAAGACAAACTCGGCACATGGATGCAAGAGACCAGGATTAAGAGGACCCCATCTAAGTCTGAAGCTTTAAACATGCCGAAGGGTGGCCAGTGTCTCTTGTGCTGCAAATTCTCGGAGATGGTTCGTATTCTCGATACTGTCACACGCTTACTTTTTAAACCATAGTAGCAGGGTGTTTGTAAACATGATGTGCCAAGAGTTTAGATCTTTAAAAAGGGAAGTACATACTCCTTGGTCAGTGAAATTCCCCTTGACAGTGACTGCATCTATAAACCTGTTGTTTGAAAAAAAGCAGCTCCAAAGACAAAGATATTTTCTTCTTTAAACTCTGCTTTTTGTTGCCTCGATAGTCTTCCATTTACCCACCCCAACCACAACATGAGAAGTATATTTTGTTTTCAAATCACCATTTTTTCTCTTTTTTTTTTTTTTTTTTCTCTTCCTGATGGACTCAATCGGCCTCTATCCTGTCTGCCTTCTCACTCTTGCTTTTCCAGTCTCAGCTCAGCCCTCTGGCACAGAAGGCTGCCAGGGAGAAAAAAGGACTTAATTTACTAGTCAGAGAGCAACACCAAAGGTAAGAAGAGCACTGCATAGGATGCAACCAGGATGTGTTTTCTGTTCTGTGCTTCACTGAGTCTCTGCTCCTTTTTCCCACCAGCAGTTCTGTTGCTTTTTTTTTCTTTCTGGTTTTGGTTTGGTTTTTTTTTTTTTGTTTGTTTGTTTTTTCTGTTGGCTTTTCCAAGCAACTTAAGAACTAAAAAAACTCCTGTTGGCTTTGCTGCCATCCAGGTAGTTTGGCAAAGTAGTAATGGTTGCTTGGCCATGTTGTTTGCCCAGATGCTGTAGATTTCATGATATAGAGTTACATCCACGCTTTTCCAGGTGGCTGGAAGTCCAGCTCTCTGGGAAGCGAGCCTAGCTGGGCTGGTCAAGCACCTCCAGCCAGGCTGGATGCCCCACAGCAAGTCAATGGGATCAAGGTGTGGGTGCTGGAAACAACTGGTTTGCTTCTCTTTGGTTTATAACTGAGTCTAAAGAGTGGAAATGGTCGGAGCCGTTTTTTCCACCTGTCATTTTGATGCTTCTTCCTGAAATGCTGCAAGGTTGGTAAACGGCAGAAAATGAAGCGCCACGTTATAGACACTCTGGTAATAGAGAGAGCATCCTGCTCCTTGGCTCTGTTGGCACCTCCTGACCCAGGAGAGGGCAGCAGCAGCCCAGGCTGTAGGCTCTTCTAGCCTTTCCAAAGCTTTGCTCTTCCCTTCCACGGTGGGAAAAAAGCCTGAAAAAAGCTTGGAAAGAACTCAGTGGATGCAGTAGCAAGTGAAAGGCAAATACCAGTTGGGCGGGGTAGCGATGCTCTCCTTACTCGCAAAACTGAGTCCTCTCAACATGAAAGCAGAAAGGGAAACTGGTTCCTAAGAAGCACCGCAGAAGCATGGGGTTTCTTATAGCAATAATTTTTGACTTTTGTTATTCATTGTCGCTGTGTCAAGGTCTTTGCTGCACCAGGAAATAATGTTGTGTTGCTTTGGTTGCTCATGGTACAATGAACTGCTGTCTGGTGCGGAACCTCCTCTGAACCCCTTGGTAAGCTGGTGGTGGATGCAGAGGCTGGCTCTGATGCCGTAGATGTTTTATCACCTGTCTCCTAGTGAGCATTTCCTCATGCTGCTTCATTTGCAAAATACTTCAGGATAAAGAAGAGTAATTAGCAGCATCTTGCTGGACATGCCAGCTGGCTTTCTAAACCTGCTGTCTGTGGGAGAATAAATAACAAAGGTGGTAATTCTTTTTGACCCGGGAAAGTTTCTTTTCCCCCTCCTTTGGCATTCCAGGTGTGGACTCTCTGTTCTTCCTCCTTGCTCAAGCCTTTTTAGCCTGATGTTTGGGACTGACCTCAGTGAAACTCAGATCAAACAAATTTTTACCTGCAGCATCCCCCTTTTTAGGTCATAACTTCTCCCTGCAGCTGAGTCTATGCCTTTTAGACCAGCCGGACAGGTAGCTTGTCCTTGTATTGGGCGGTATTACTAGGTGTGGAAAACAACCCCCTTCAACTCCCACCCTGCTGGTATGAGTCATTTATCCCGTGAGTGGGAGGAGGACATGCTTTAAGTATACTTCAATGATACTTGTCTGCATAACATAGCTAATCTAGAGCGGTCGGCACCTCATTTCTACTGGCGTTGGTCTTTCCTGACATCACGAGGGTGCTGTATCTCTTTCCCTGCTTGCGCCTTAGGAGTGGATCTGCTTTGCTGGATTTAAATCGTCTGTCTCCCCTTCTCCGATTTATTTGGGTTTTTTTCAGGTCACGCCCTCTGAAATGGCAGCAAAATGCAAAACTGCTGTTTATCAAAGCTCTTCTAAAATGATACATTAAATAAGTATTTACTTTGTGAAGCAGACCTTTGTTGCTGCTTAATGAATGCAATGACAAAGGGGAGTAGCTTTCTCCTCCATTTACGCTTTAACTTGCAGCCACCCTGGTCTTTTTAAAACGTTTTACTTAGCCTTAGTTTAGAGCCTAAGCAGAACAACTTCTGAACGATTGCTGTCTCTTTGTAGAAAGTGCGGGTGGTTGGTAACCTCGGGGGGCGGGGGGGGGAATTACAGCCAGACTTTGTTCTTGAGTATGTATGCAGCCTGATTTACTTTTTCCTCTGAAGTGAGGACTCATTTCCTTGGTCTGAAACAAACAGGAACAGTATATACTCAGTGCTTAAGAAAAATCAGGCCAGAGCATTAGAGATTCAATTGTCATTTAGTGATAATTCTCTGTGTTGAGATTTCAGTCTTCTCCTTCCTTGTGTGTACATGGGAAGGGGGCTTTCTCTTCAGATCAAGCTACGGAGACGAGTCAGAAATGGACCACCCGAAAGAGTGCTCTATGGAAGGCCAAGAGTGGGTTTGAAACAGACCTGCTTTCTGAGTCTGTTCGTTGTTCCCTGTCTCCTCTTGCACCTTGGAGCTGGTGCTGCTCCAGAGAAAAGCATTGCTGCTGCTGCGTTGGACTGTTTCCGAGGTGTTTCGTGTTCACCTCCACCCAGCTGTAAGCAGATCCCTGAATTTTCTTTCTTCGTTCTTTCTTCTTTCTCCACAGAGACTCCCCAGCTGAATCCTGTGATGGAGCCCCTGTCCTGGATGCTGGGCACCTGGCTCTCGGACCCGCCAGGAGACGGCACCTTCCCTACAATGAAGCCCTTCCAGTACTTGGAAGAAGTGCACATCTCTCACGTGGGGCAGCCCATGCTCAACTTCTCGTAAGTCTGGGGGTTTGTCCGTGTTGGCAGCAGCTTTTGGATCGGAGCAGGGGTGGCTCCGGTGAGATTTGTTGGTTGTGTTTCTTTTCCAGTGGCAGAGTAAACAAGTCTTCGTGTACCGAATGGGGCGGTGTAATGATCTGTGACTGTATGGTCTGCCTTTCATTTTCCTTTAAAACTTGCGATTAATTAGCACGCTGTTGCGACACCCCTAGGGCTGCACGCCTGCAATCGCTGAAGATTCACTAGTCCAGGAGGACAGTGAGCTGCCGACAGAGCTTTTCACACGTGAGTTCACGCCTGTGAACTCGTGCAGGAGCACACGTGTACGGGATCAGGGCCGTGGGGCAGTGTGTGGTTCTTGTGGCCTGGCAATCTTGAGGGTTACGTAGTGAGAAGTAAGTCGGGGTGCTGCAAATGTAACTTAGAATAGTGAGAGTAACTTACGGTACCGAGAATGGCCCAGCATGGACATCGCTGTTTGTGCAAATTCTGTACCTGCCTTTGAAATACTGGTGATCCTTCTGCTTTAACATGTTGCACGTATATGAGCCAAAAGATGTACTGTCCTCACGGCCACAAAACCCCACCAGCTCTTCTTGCTGGCAGTTAGAAGATGAAAAATGAATCTTCAGGTAATAGCATCGCAACTGTTATCATTCTGCTTTGTGAAACTCCTACTAACGTGTACAGTAAATGAAGGAGCTACGGCGTGGCTGCCAAGCATGTCCATTTTAAACTGTGGTCCTCAGTCTTCACCACTGTGAAAAATCTGAGAAAAGTTAGTATATAACAAACGATAGGCGGTAGGAAACGGATAGCTTAACTGCTCTGACTGCAAGTGATTGTTCTAAGAGAACTCAAAAAGCAATCTGGAGGAAGAGAGGTGACACGTTAGGTGGTTGATCAGCGCTGCTCCAATACTCATTTGGGAGGGGTGAGTTGGAAAGTGCTTTGAAAACCCGAGAAAAGAGTAATTACAAGATGCCAACACTGTGTGAAAGATGCCCTGTGTTCCTGGTGTGCGGCATTCATTGTGACAGAGCCGCCAGCTCAGCATGTGACATTTTTAGTCCATTTTCCAAAAGAAACAAAGCTCCGACAGTCATGCTCTGTCTACATCTTCCTCTCCAACTTTTGAACAGTTGCTGATTCGAGTCACACTTTTTTTTTTTCCCTGCTGAGCTCTGGGAAGCGTTAGGACAGCGTGCAGCAGGCTTGGAGGAGAAGAGGCCCTGTGCTTCCCTGGCTGCTGGGGCAGTGCGGCTTGACAGTTCCAAGGCAGTCCATATGTCTCTTCAATACTCCAAGCCCAGCTGAAGTTCATTCCTCCTTGGATTCTAGATAATCCCACCATGAGGCATGACTCTGTAGGGTACCTGGCTTCACTAGCTGCAGGGCACAGGCGCTGAGGTGTTGGGACAGTCCTTAGCAGGGAAACAGCCCTGCCTCGCTCATGGAAGTCTAGTTGCCTGGTTCTTCCTGGTCTTCTTTGAACCTCCTGGTTCAAAGGAGATATCCTTTATATGGAGACAAAGCCAAACGGGAGGAGTAATTTGTGTCTTCGTAGCCAGAAACAGCTGCAAGGCACCCAAACTTCTCCCTAACTGCACGCCTTAGCTATGCTCTCCCTTCCTTGCCTCCGGTTCTTTGAAGCCCACGAGTTTCTTGTCCCATGTGCTGCACCTTGTGCTGCTGGCCTTCTAGGAAATGTTGGAGTCTGTGATTCGTTGTGTTTTACTTCACATAGGAAACACTTGCTTTGGGCTTTTCAGCTCTTGGTGCTTCTTTAATAAATAGTTGCTCTGGCTTGCCACATGCCAGCACCTAGACAAGCCCCTTGGTCAAGCTCTTCTTGCACAGTTGCCCTGTTACCATTAGCGTGGCAGCCCTACTGCTGCCTGTCCCCAGCCCATCCCCAGTCCCAGGACAGGTCATGGTGGCCGAGGGGACTGGTGTCGGCCACTGTTTCCAGCAGGCATGTGCCAGTTGGGTGACAGAGGCACGTATAGAAACTGCTGTCACACGAGGGAGTTGTGGGTGCAGATTTAGCAGCAGCAGCTATGAGGTTGCCTCCGTCTCCTTTCCTGTAGAAGGACACAGAGTGGGAAATTCTGTGAAAAACAGTATGAAGAGAAAGAGATTAGTGTAGAATAAAGAACTCCAACAGGATAGTCCACTACGTTGTATAAATACCTAGCTTGCTATTGTGTTTAAGCCACTCTTTAAATTCAGGAGACTCAGGAATGCTGTAGCACTAATGGAATATATGAACAAGCTTGATATGTATAATCACCCACATTATGGGTTATCGAACATAAAACTCTTAAGGTCTCATGAAGAACAAACGAGGATCTGACCTGAGCTTTTTTTCTTTTTGGAGAGGGTGGTGGGAGAAATAAGTCTGCTCTGTTACTGCCTGCAGCAAGTAATATACAAAAAGAACCAACTTGCCAGGTTTCAAAGCTAAATAAAGAAGGTGGTGTAATGCTGGGTGTTTATTTGAGACAGAGTATGGCTTCAGCATCTGTGAAATGTCTGAATTCGTGAGGGAGTTTCTGAGCTAGGTCTTAGAAAGACCCAGGAGCTGTGAAAAGTATGAAGCTTGAACTTAAATAACTAACTCCGGCTCTAAGAAATAGCTGTGCCTGTACAGTAACTGTATTTTTACTTGTTTACGTCTCCCTGCCGTGAAGTGTTGCCAGTCTTTTACTCTTCAAATAATACTGCAGGCAATCATGTGGTTAAATAAAATACTATTTCCTCAGAGGCAAAACCAGGCCAAAGATTGTATTTCCAGTGCAACAAACAGCAGCTTTTGTATTCTGATTTCCTCTCAGGTTCAACGCCTTCCATCCGGACACCAGGAAGCCCATGCACCGAGAATGTGGATTCATCCGCCTCAAACCTGACACTAATAAGGTGGCCTTCATCAGCGCCCAGAACACAGGTACATACCTGATACCCACGCTGGGGAAAAGAAGAGGTCCTTACCCTACTGTGCCATTCCATCACTTCTCCAGAAAATTATGGCACCTCTCATGGTTTTATTTAGTTTATTTTCACCGTGGGTTCAGCACCAAAGAGCAACGTTGCTGCTCTGGCGCTGAACCCACAGTGAAAACAAATTAATAAATGAGCTTGTGTCGAAAGCACCGAGTTTCTAGGACTGGCTATGTGGCTTTGCCCAGACAGTGTGGCTTTCTGTGCCAGGAAGGGACTACAAATCGAAATACCGCTCATGCAGGAGCCTTGAGGGGTGGCCTTTCCTCAAATGATGTGTTGGTAATTGAAGATGTAGCTTTGTAAACTGACAGAACCATTGCCTCCGTAACAAGAATTGCAGCCTGAGCCTTAATGACGGCAGGTGACATTCTTGACGCCTTCACAGCATCCTTGTCCTTTTTTTGTGGGGAGGCAGGGGGAACATGTACAGGTAAGATGCTTCATTCCCACTGCTCCTGTGAGATGGCCACAGCTGACCCTGTGGCAGAAACAGAGAGGTGCAGGCCTTGGTTCGTGAGCTCCTGGGTCAAGAGTTCTCCTTCTAGTGCTACTGTCATATTTCGCCAGCTGCTCCTTCTAAGCAGGGTCAGATTGAACATCCCACTTAAACTGTTGTTACCAATGTCAGCATTTGCCCCATTTGGTTCTGCAGGACAGGGTGGAGCTTGTGGGGCTGCAGTGGTTTTGAACCCTCTTTGCAGCCTCTCCATCCAGGCGTGTTTGGTGTGACCCCTATAGCAGGTTCTCTATTAGAGCCCCTGCCCGGGCTGTGGCACTTCTAAGAGCCTCCTCAGTGCAGTAGCAGGGGAGCTTCTCTCCTGCTGTTCCCTCAACAATCTTGGAGAGTAATCTCAGTGCAGTCTTCTTAGAAGATTTAGATTCTCCTAAACTAGGAGAATCTCCCTACTGTCTGGATATAGTGCCTTGGTACTGGTTACACACCTTACATGTGATGAGAGAGAACCGCATCTAAATTATTATAAGTGAAAGAGTGTTAAAACGCAGTTGATGCTTCAATTTGCATCTGAAACTCCAGAGCAGGTGCTGAAGGGAAAACTGCCTGTTGCAATGCGATACGCATCCCACACGGTATGAGTAAGTCTGGCTAGATTTTTCTGAGCAGGGTTGCCTTCCTGAGGTTGCACGGATTTGCAGTTGTCAATACGTGCTGGGTCAAATAAAACCGTTCTTCAGGGAGAATGGTGGTCTATTGCATAGCCTAATAGTTGTGACGTTGTTAAGTACCCTTTGCGGCCTAATTATGTGACCTTGCTTCTCACTAGGTCTGGTGGAGGTGGAGGAAGGGGAGGTGAATGGACAAGAGCTGTCTATAGCGTCTCACTCCATAGCCAGGATCTCCTTTGCCAAGAAGCCCCATGTAGAGCAGGTGAGTGTACGCGCTTTGAGTGATTCGCATAGTGTTGCTGGCCCTAGAAGGTGTCTCGTTGAGAGGATAGGTTGATTGACGTGCTTTAATTACAGATTGCCATCAGGAGTTCTTGGAAATAGTGCATGGCATCTTAGCTTATTCTTTCTGTAACAGTCTTCAGAAGCTGTTTCATACATTACAAGACCCAGAGGGATCGTTAAGACAAGAACTGCTGAATCAGACCCACCAGCCCAGAGTCCTGCCTCCAACAGTGGCCAGTAGCAAGTCCTTGGGAAAGAGAATAGGAAAGTCTTGTCAGTACACCCGTGTACAGCAGTAGTGTTACTTCTTGCTGCTGGTCTTCTGGATTCATTACAGTACGCACATAAAGTATGTCCAGGGTTTGATCTCATCAGGATATTTTAGGAATGCCTGCCTTTCACTGGAGCTCCACCGTGTCTTTGCAGATCTTGCTTGCTTTCCAAGGTCATTGACAAGACGCTATGGGCTGTCTTCTCATCTGTGGCTACTTGGCAGGGCTGGTGCTTGCTGTCAGCTCCAGTCTCTTGGCTGACTGCTGCTTGGTTTATCACTTCTTTTTTTTTTTTTGGTGTGTATGTGTGTAGCAGGGGATTGTTGACACAGCTGGATGGGGTACAGCCAGCTGTGAGGAAGAGGGCACTGCTGGAGTTAGTGTGGCATACTGAGGTTGGATTCCTGGTTGTCACATACAGAATCATAGAATCATCCAGGTTGGAAGGGACCTTTAAAAATAATTGAGTCCAACTGTCAACCCAATGCTGCCAAACCCACCCCTAACCCATGTCCCTCAGCACCACGTCTGCCCGGCTGGGGAACACCTCCAGCGATGGCGACTCCACCACTGCCCTGGGCAGCTTGTTCTAATGTTTGATAACGCGTTTGGTGAAGCAATTTTTCCTGATATCTGGTGTAAATCTCCCCTGGCGCAACTTGAGGCTGTTTCCTCTTGGTCTGTTTCTTGTTATGTGGGAGATATGAAGTTATCTTGGCTGACTGGCAGCTGAGAAAGACAGCAAGGTTGAACAAGCTCTCACAAAGAGGCACCTTCTTGCATCTGTCTTGTTTCCATAACCAAGTGACTGCAATTTTTGAAGGGTGACAAGTGAGGTGTGGCTCTCAGGAGAGAAGACGCTACTTTGATTGCAGCAAACACAGCATTGTCTTATTCTGGAACTAAAGCTTAATTTTGTAACCTAGTTTTTAAGCGCTATAAAACGAACCCCATAGATAACTGAGAGCACAAGTTTGTGCGGATGCAGCTAGTGTCATAAGTGTGCCCCCTAAATTCACTAACGTGCCCCAAATTGTATGTGCCTGCACGAACGATGTCCTAACTCTGAAAAGGCAGTTCTAACTCCCCTGCCTTTGGATGCATCTTTTAAGTTGTTGGGTTTCTCCTTTCCCGGGGGCAGCTGCATCACCTCCTTTCTATAGCAGGAGAAATAAAGCCGTTAAATACTATGGATATCACCAAGACAGCGGAGCTTTTAATTACAAACATTTAAATAAAACGGACGGCCCTCTTAGAGTCACTGCCTGAAATGTGAGCAGACAGACTGGCAGGAGGAGAAGGGGAAAGCAGCAGAAAGTCAGCAAATGTCTTACTGGTTGAGGGCTCCAAGGCTGGTTTTGGCTGAAGGCTGGAGAAGGGGACCTCCTGCCCTGAAGGTCTGTGCTCACCTGGTGCCTGAGGGCAGTTCAGGCCCAGGTACTGGTCGCAGTGAGTATCTGGGAGGCCCTTGCTGGTGAAGGAGCACGTGGAGTGAGAGTATGGCAGGTAACCAGCTCCCAGTGCATTTTCTTCACCAAGAACAGCGTCGATTGCTCGTGGAAAAGAAGAGACCACAACCTGGGAGAAGGACTCATGTGCTGCTGCTTTAGTTGCTCATTTTGAGAAAACTTCACCATAACGTTGTGTTCCTGCTGAAGAGTGATTTGGGATGGCTGTGACTCAGCCAAGCCATAACTCAGGTGGGAAGACCCATTCGCTTGGGTCAGGGCTGTGCAGGCGCTTGCTGGCATGGCCGTGCTGAGGTGTGGGGAGCTCCCCGCGTGGACAGAGAGGAGCCGTCTCCGCTGAAGGCAACGCTGACGGGACACAGGCACAATTCCAACCTCTTAGACTCTTTCTGCCTCTCTGAGGAGCGAGTGGCTCTCAACTCCCACCCTGTGCCTATGAGATGCTCCGCAGGGAGCGGAGGAGCATTCTTAGACCAGGTTTGTTTCCAAACACCCTGCTCGCGTTCCCCTGCGAGCGTCTGGAGAACAGGCACGTCTTCAAATATTTTTAGACCTCAGGGCTGTCATCGCAGTATATGGGTACTGAGGGAACTGGCTGATGGGCCTGCGAGGTTGCTGTATTATCTTTGAAAGGTGGTAGAGATCAGCGGAGCCTCCTGGTGACGGGAGACTCGTGGCACAGGGGTCACCCATCTTCAGAAAGCACCTGAATATCAGCCTGGAGAGCTATGAGCTGGTCAGCCTCACTGGAGGCTCCTGCAGGTGTGGAGGAGGAGGTGATTGGGCACAGTCAACCTGGTTTTACCGTGGGTAAATGGTGCCTGGCTCACCTGGTTGTCTTCTGTGATAAAATGACTGGCCTTGTGGACAAGGGGAGAGCAGTGGATGTCTCTTACCTTGAATTCAGCAATTTCCCATGGCCCTTTCCTGGTGCTTCCTATTTCTTCTCCCGTGTGGGAAGTCAGAGTCTCCCTGTGCATCTCGGGTGTACGCAGAGCTTGCCCTCCCATCAGCCAGCCTTTGACCAAAGCTCGCTTTTAAGAGAAAATCCCCCTCCTCTTTTTTTTTTTTTTTTCCCCCATTTAATTTCATTTCCTCCTTTTTGGCATTCTGACTTTGTTGTCTGACCTACAGTGGCCCAGCCAGAAAAAAACTGAGCCATTCAGAAACCCTGAGCAAAGGTCAGATGTTGTGAGATAATTTCTTCTTAAAGATGAGTGTCTTTTCTGTTCCCTTTAACTGCCTTTTCCTGCGTGGGGTATTTGAGGAACACTGTCGTGCATTACCAAGAAAGCCCCATCTGATCAGCGAATATTAATCAAAACATTGTTTGCCTATGACCCTGTTGCTGCTGTTGCCTCCATGAATGTCAGAGCGGCGTGTGCTCCCCGGCCTTGGGAAGCTTTGCTCTCAGCGGGCAATATGCTCCTGGAAGGAGGATGTGTTGGATGTTGGCATTAAGGGCACACTGCCAAGGTAGGAATGGATGTGGGAATGGAGAGGATGCTGTCTCGGAGCACACAGACTGGTGATAGCTCATGGACCTGCCCTTGAGTGACCTTCACTGGAAACCAAAGCATTTGTAAAAGCCTCTGCACTTTAGGAATTTCTAAACGGGGCTGGCTTAAATGACCGCCCATTAATCATACCTGCAGGTTATCCCTGGGGCTTTGTTTCTGTTCATCCCAGGATGGTGTTGGGGACAGGAAGCAGCCAGTCCGAGCAGCTGGAGCAACACTCTCCAGAGTGTTTTTCTGGGATAGGAGCCGAGGTTCAAAAAGGATGGTCCCACTTCTTTATTTTGATGATGGCTAGGAGCAGACTGACAGCCCGTGCTGAACACTGGACTCTTAGCTGCTCCCTCCTCCGGCTTGGAAGCTGCTGATCCTGGATTCAGGCATCCGCTTGCATGGATCCCAAGTGGTTCCGCTCCAGAGGGCAACCCCGAACTGCCTCTCTTGAGGTTTGGTGCAGCACAGGTGGACGCGCAGCTTGCCCGTGTGGAGGGACAGGGACGATGTCACCTGGCTTCAGGTGCCAGCCGAGGCTTAGCCAGGCTCCGCTCTCCCTTTATGGCGTGGTGACCCCCGGAGAGCCCCAGGGGTGTTGAAGGCTGCCTTGGGGACGTCACCCGGCGCAGAGCACCTCCCTGAGCCACCAGCCGTGAGCTGCTCTTGTGGTGGAGGGACGTCAGCAGAAGTGCCAGGATGCTGTGGTGCTCCATGGATAAATGGTCTTGGGGCAGGGAGCTCGTATTTTGGAAAGGGCTCCTCCTTTGGGAGAGAAAACTTCTTTACTCGCGTAGTGGTACTGAGCGTATCTTTCCGTCTGTGGTGTCTTGGCAAAATCGGAAGGATGGCAAAGGGAAGGTAGAAAGTGCAGGTAAGGAATGTGGCCTGTGGATGCCGTTTGCTTGATTGTCTGTGTTTCTTTTCTTCCCCTCTTTTTAGATTACCAGAAAATTCAGGCTCAATTCCGATGGGAAACTCGAACAAACTGTCTCGATGGCAACCACTACGCAGCCCATGACCCAGCACCTCCACATCACCTACAAAAAGGTGACGCCCTGATGCTGCCGGGAGGGTCAGGTCTCCCCGCCGAGGGTGAGGAGCCGGGGCGTCGGGCACCGGGAGCGGCAGCCGCTCGGGAGTACGGCATGGCAGAGCCCGGAGCTGGCTGCCTGTGCTCGGCCCCCCAGGGCTGTGGAGCTGCCCGTCCTGTTGAGAATGTTACTCAGATGTTTCTGTTAATGGTATATTAAACAAACAAACAAAAAAAATAAAAAGCTTTTATTTTTATGGCTGTGTCTTTGGGCGTGATTGCAGAGTGGTCTGCGCGTCCCTCTGCTCTGGCAGGGGTTGGAGAGGGGCTTTGTTAGTTAGTAGGTGTTGGGTTGCAGATCCAACCTCTGGGGCTCTTCTCCGCAACCTGGATAACGCCACGGAAGCAGCAGGATCAGGACTGGATTTGCACTGTGGGGACAGACCTTGAGAACTGCTCCTGCCTAACGAAGCTCGGCTGAAATATTCAGAGGGAGCGGCTACGTCTTGCTGTGGGACAGAGAGAACTGTCGCAGGACTCGATCCTGGTGGTGCCGTCCAGCTGACTTGAAAGGACTTGGAGGAGTCCTGGATGTTGGGACCGGATCTTGCGTAGCTTCAGTGCAGGCTATCACAAGAGTTTGGGTGACAGCTGTGAGCTGACGGGCAGCAAGAGAACCTGCGAAGAGGGGCTGGATCTCAGCAATTCTTTTTTCTAACTTGGGAGTCACGATGCAGCCTTGGACCTTCATGAAATCTGTCACCGCGTCCCTTGGCAGTGAGGAAGGCAAAGGTCTAGCGCTGCTTCTGGTCTACAGCAGAGGTAGGAGAGGTGGTTGTGGTTGTGTTTCTCCATCGATTGTCTCCAAAGGCTTTCCGTGGTTGGTGTGTGGCTCTAGGGAAGGCCTTGGTGGTGACATTTCTTTCTCACGAGCTTTCTGATACCGACCATTGCGCAGAGACTGTGTGTGATGAGGACGTGGTGGGTCTGGTTTGCACCTGTAAACTTCCTTTGGGACCCAAGAGGCACCTGGGCCAAAGGGATTTCAAACCTTTGCTGTGTTGGAAATGTCTGCTCTGGTGGTGGCTCCCCAAACTCCTCTGAGCCTCCTGGTGGCCGCCTCAGTGTACTTGCAGGAAGCGCAAAATGATTCAGGTAAGTGGCTTTAGCTTGTGGTGCTACAACAGTATTTTCAGGAAAAGCAGAGGAGGCCACAAACAGTCCAACGTTGTATTCCCGAGCTCCTGTGTTTGAAGCTGGAAATGCCAACTGGGGCCAATAAATGATAGCACAGAAACTTGTCATGGTTCTGCAGACCACCAGGGATGCTGAGAAGGGGCCACACCTGGTTCCTTCCCTGCCAGTTTGCTCCGTGCTGCAGAACTGCGGGAGAGGGAGGGATGTGGCTGTGGGAATGTGGGGAGAGGGTGGGTCATGGCTGAAGAAGTGGTAGAGAGGGAGGGATGTGGATGTTGGGACTGGAGGAGATGGTTTCTTCCATCCCCCTCCCTGCAGGGATGCATGGAAGAAGGGGGGGAAAAGGCGGGGAAGGGTGAGCCGCCGAACCACTATTTCCAGGACTGTCACTGGAGATGCCGAGAGATGGAGATGGAGGGCCGTGCCTGGTTTCTTCCACACTAATTTGCTTGCTCCTGCAGGGATGCTCCTCTGGCTCTGTCCAGGGAAGGGCTGGTGGCCATGGTGCCTCCACTACAGATGCTCCATTTCTCCCAGCCGGCACTGGGTTGTGTCTCCGCCATGCCAGAGGCGTCGCTTCAGGAAAGGCCCTTGGAAGGAGGCATCCTTCATGGGAACTCCTTGGAGAAATGGGCCCAAACGATTTTGGGGTGTGGGGCAAAGACCCTTTTCCTGGCAGACCAGGGCCTGTGTCCTCCCTCGCCAGATCATTTGAACCTGAGGAGCGAGACGTCCCCCACCACGATGGCTTCTGTGAGGACCAAGCTCCAGCGGGAGAGGAGGTTCTTACCGAGCTGGGGTCACAGAATTCCTGGGCTTGGCAGGGACTGCTGGAGATCATCTCATCCAACCCCCTGCTAGAGCAGGTCCACCTAAAGCAGGTTGCACAGGATGGTGGCCAGGCAGGTTGGGAATGTCTCCAGAGCTGGAGACTCCACCACCTCTCTGGGCAGCCTGTTCCAGTGCTCTGCCACCCTCTGAGTGGAGAAGTTTTCCCTCAAGTTGAGATGGAACACCACTGGGAGACAGCTGGAGCGAGGAGCTGATCCTGGTGGAGGCTACACGGCGCTGGTTTGCTGCTTTTGGCAGGAAAAAGCATTCTGGTTCACAAACATCAATCTGGCATGGGATGTGTGTGTGGGCACAGCCCCCAGAGAGTGGCCGGCGTCCTTCCCGCTCCTACCTCCCGCTGTCGCAAATGGATGTGAACTTGCCCAGATTTGCTCTCAGCCGTGCTGGGTTTTAGCTGGGCTTTTCGGAGAACTGGGAACTGCCCCAGCATGCTGGCTCCACGCGGATCCCACCGGGCCACGGTGGTTTTGGCATTATGCAAAAGTGAAATAAAAGCCCTGGTCTCCAGAGAGCTAGCCAGCTGAGAGCGGATGAGCGTTCACATTAATGTGTAATTAATGTGCAGTTCTGGCTTCAGTTCTTTTGGCAGCGCGGAGTTAATTACAACTGAACTGTAAAGTACTGCACATGGGTTTTATTTGCTGCCTTATTAGTGGCATCTGTTCTCCCAGCGAAACATCTCAAGCTGTTTGCCCTGGTTCAAGGCAACCAGAAGAACCCCATCACGTGGATGGCCCGTCCTAACTTCCACGCTTCAGCCCAGCTAAAGGCCGTCACGGCGCCACCGCCTTTCCCTTTGGTGGTTGGTTCATCACATTGCCCTGGCACCCCGGCCCATCGCAGCACGAAGTGGGGCACAGGGCTTCAGCCCCCAACTCAGTGGATGCGCCTGTGTTTGAGAACCACAGCGTCTCTCTCCCGGCACTGCCCCATCATCTTTTCCAGTCTTATAGAACCATAGAATCACAGAATCACTTGGGTTGGAAGAGACCTTCAAGATCATCGAGTCCAACCATAAACCTATGCCAAAACCACCCCTAACCCATGTCCCTCAGCACCATGTCTGCCCAGCTTTTAAATACCTCCAGGGACAGCGATTCCATCCCCTCCCTGGGCAGCCTGTTCCAATGCTTGATAACCCTTTCGGTAAAGAAGTTTTTCCTAATATCCAACCTAAACCTCCCCTGGCACAACTTGAGGCCATTTCCTCTTGTACTATCGCTTATTCCTTGGGAGAAGAGATTGACCCCACCTGGCTATAACCTCCTTTCAGGGAGTTGTAGAGAGTGAGGAGGTCTCCCCTCAACCTTCTCTTCTCTAGGCTAAACAATCCCAACTCATCAGACTTGTTCTCCAGACCCCTCACCAGCTCTGTTGCCCTTCTCTGGACACGCTCCAGCCCCTCAATGTCTCCCCGATACTGCGGTGCCCAAAACTGAACACAGCCTTCTCCAGCAAGAGCCATTGGGGGTTGGCCGGGACCCGGTGCCGCTGGACTCTCAGCTGGCCCCGAGCCGCGGTCACCCGGGCTGCCCAGCATACCTGCCGCTGAACCACAACCGGCCAAATCGCTCACCGCTGTGGTGTCCCCTGCCTGGGCTGCCTTCCTGGCCTGGCAGTGCCGCTTAGCGCGTTTCCTGGGAAAAGTGGATGCTGGTTTCGTTAGGCGAATTTTGGGGCAAAAATAAGTTGAGAAGCCACTTCATTTAGGGCTCAGAGCGTCGCGGGAGGAGGAGAGCACCTGAAAGGAGGGAGGTGGGAAGAACTGGCCAAAAGGTGTGACATGGAGGTTCCTCATCCGGGGTTTGTGTTATAAAAATTTATACCTGATCCGTGCCAACCGAGGCGAGAGGCTGGGATGCCGAGCATGAAATTACGAGGGTTAATATTTATTCATGAGCGTGAGGTATCGCAGCCAAATCGGGGCACCCCAATGGGTTTTACACGGGGTTCTTACACCCTTCAAGCAGTCAGGGACAACACAACGCGACTAATCACTGACCCCCCATGGTAGCAATTGCTAATCCCAGTTAAAACTTCCCAAAGCCACTCTGTTCCTGCAGGATTCTGGCTGCTTCTCTATCGATCTGGGTGTCTCTGGAGTCAGTCTTGCTCGAGTTACTGCTCCGTGATGCCAGGCGATGCTGGGAAAGATTCAAAGGCACCTCAGAGGGGCTGGGGATGCTGGCATTATCATGGTTGTTCCAGGGATAAGGCTGTCCTTTATCCTTCAGGGAGAGCTCTGAGTTTCCCAGAAGGAAAGTCCTTCCTTCCAGGGCTGGGCTGTCCTTTAACTTGTCTTACTTAAGTATGAACAATACCAAAGTCTTCAGTAAAATTCCACTACCTCATCACATCACAGTGATATATAACTAATATATGTATTTTTTATATATATAACTGAAGTTAATACACTTTCAGGCTGCAAAGACCGATTGAAATCGACGGCTAAGGAAGGGATTTTTTTCATCATGCTTTGCCGAGCCTCCATCAGAGCCACCGGGCTGCCACTCTTCTCCCGCAGCATCCGTGCGCCGGGGTCCAGCCATCCCTCCGAGCAGCCCCTGCTCGTCACGCCTGCCAAGAGGGGCCGGGGTCTCGCCGGTGGAAGTGGCTGCGGGTGGAAATCGCCGCCGCGGTGGCGGCGGGGAGCATGACTCAGCCACTCGAGTCAACTGGGGGTTTTGCCGGAGCGCTGCGGCTCCTCGGTGGAGACGGCTTCCGCAGCCTGATTTGCTGGGAGGCTGCCAGCCGCCCTGCCATCTCCTCCTCTCTGCAGGCAGCTTGCGGGCGGCTCTGCCCTATCCTCTGCTCATCGCCTTGTGTCTCCTGTGACAAAATGACCCGCCGGAGGAGAGGGATGCGGGGCTGAATCCCTATGGCAGGCATGGAGCGGCGGAGCTGGTGATGCGGCCGGAGGATGCTGCGGGGAAGGTACGGGCCGGCGGGTCATGCCGGTGGAGGGGCAGGGGAGCCAGCAGGGTTCACGGGCAGCCATCAGGGCGCTGCACCCCTGTCCCCATGGCTGCTGCCACCAACCCGCGCAGCCCAGAGGTGGCCCGAGACCCCCGGGGTGAGGGGCTCTGTGCCGCAGCCCCCCCAGGTGTGGCACTTGCTGAGCGGGTGCTGCCAGACTCTGCCCTTCACCCCAGCGCCCTTAAGGACGGATATTCGGGGTGTTTTGCCAACTGTTCACGCCTTGGTGCCCATGGAGGACCCGGTGTGGGAACCCTTCCTGCATGTGCTGCTTGTGGCTGTGCCCCGGACCCCCACCAGCCTGCCCTGCCTGCCCACCTTGGGGAGGTGGGGGGGGGGAGAAGGGGGGCGGGGACAAGAATTAAGGGAGTGTTTGGCCTTATTTAGCTTTTTCTCAAGCAAATACATCCGCTGGGGGTTGTGCTGGTGCAGAAAGACGGCCTGTCCAAAATCTGGCTGCTGAGGTCAGGTCAGTGGGGCTGCGTACTCCCCCGGGCAGCCCCTCAAGGATGCTCTTAAAGGTCTTTTCCAACCTCAAAGCTTCTGCGAGAAGGGAAAAAAGGCTTTTCCTCACAGTTCCCTGCCCGCAGGAGCTCTGAGCCTGGGGGAAGGGGACAGGAAGGAAAGAGGGTGGTAGCCATGATGCTGCTTGTCCTCCCTGAGGGCTGCCCACCCTTGGGGGGTGATGCAGAGTTTGGCTCGCAGGAAGGTGGCCAAAATCCTCATTCAGCCCAGGCTTGGTGACCCCACCAGCGCCTTACCTGAGGGCCATGCTTCCTCCGTTACCCCCTCCCAGCTTCCCCTTGGGGCTCCAGAGACACCCAGGAACTTTTCCAGCCTTGCTCCAGCAGCTCTCCGAGCCGTTCAGGAGCTCGGCGATGGGGGCTGGGAGAGTTTGGGAGGGCTCGGGAATTTTGCAGCCCCCCAGCTCTGCGGCGCACCTCTGTGCCACGCGGTTTTAGCTTGGGGCTCTCAAGGGGACATTTGTGGGGGGCACGAGAGCCCTGTCTCTGTGCGGATACGGATTTTTCCACGCGGGGCCACGCTCGGGCTGCTCGCACAGGAGACCTGGTTTCTGCGCTCCCTGCTGCCAGAAATACGGCGGATGCTGCAGCAGAGAGCAAGGGAGGAGAGCTGCGGGCCGGGGGACGACCAGCCAGTGGAGCAGCCGTGCTGGTGGGCAGAGCCTGGTGGGGTCAATTTTTGGAGGCTGACAGGCTCCCCGGGGTGCACGCTGGGGCTGGTTCACCACAGACGTGGCCCCTGTGTCAGGAACTGTGGTGAGGGTCCATCAGGTTTCCCGTGGACCTCTCTCCACCCAGGGAATGATGGATAGGACACCCCGGTGCTTCAAGTCCATGGGTATCCTTCTTCTTTTCTGCTGCACTCAGGATGGAGATGTTCAGGACCTCCCAGCCTAGGAACGGGAGAGAGGAGGCCAAGCCGGGCAAGACGCAGCAGCCATGGCCACGCGTGGCCGGCGTAGCAAGGTGCTCCCCTCCGAACTGAACAAGGTGTGTCCGGAGAGAGGAGACGACCCTGCCGCACACCCCAGGAAGATGAGCGACTTCGAGGTGGTCCCCAACCTCCAGCAGAGCAGTAGCAGTGTCTCGAAGAGCAGGCGGAAGGCACATTTCCCCGCCGGCAGCAATGAAAAGGCAAGTTCAGGAGGTGCTGCGAGAAAGGGGCGGTTGGCCACACATGTCGGAAGGGCATTAATGAGTTTATCTGGTGACTCATTAACGGGAGCCTTAATAACAGATCTCTGTAGTTATAGGGGCAGATAGGACCCCCCAAACATCTGAGGTACATGCCCAGCATTCATATCTCCTCTCCTTGGAGTACACCCGGCTTTGTCCTTGCGGATAGTGATGGAGCTTTCTTCCTTCACATCAAAAGAAGCACCCAGATACGCTCCAAGCACCTGGGTGCCTGGCACCTGGCATAACTTCTGGCCGTTTGCAGAAACCCTGACCCTTTTACTGCTTTTCCTGCTCCCTCAGGAAAATCTCACCTCATGGATTCCTGAAAATATCCGGAAGAAAGAGTGCACCTACTTTGTCGAAAGCTCCCAGACATCAGATTCTGGGTAAGTCAGACAGTCCTCGTTCCCCTCCCCTGCCAGGAAAGCAGAAGGGGTGTTTGGGGGCAAAGCTACAGCACCAGAAAATCCCACCTTTCTGTCAAGGAAACTGGTGTCAAGGGGATTTACAAACACCTTTTTGACTTGTCCTTCACCCTGCTGTGTGTCACCACATGGCTGATATCCCATTTCCCAGTGAGGAACCTTTCCAGTGCTTTCACGTGCAGTCATTTCCACCCGCGCTTTGTCCAGAGCAACCGTAATATTTCTGTCCGAAACCTCTACAGGTGGAAATACCCATTTTTTTCCTAATTTCCTCCTCCCAAAATGCCTTTGTTTCTGCGCAAGTCCCCAGTTGGAGGATGAGCTGTGTGGGAGGTGCCGGTCCCTGTGGTGTCCGGCAACACCTCCTGCTGGGGCTGAGGCAGGTGGGATTTGCCTTTTGGTGTTTGATTTGTTTTGGGCCAAGTTGGTGGTTTGTATTTCAGGAGGATTGTGTGTGAGTGCGGCTACCTCAGGGAACAGCACCTGGAAGACGCTGCTAAACCTCCCATCTTCCTGGGGAAGGAATGGGAGCCCAGCAGGCACATCCAGGAAATGCCAACAGATGCCTTTGGTGATATTCACTTCACAGGCCTGGGCCAGAAGGTGGGGAAGGTAATCCATTTTTCCCATCTGTGGTGAACAGGGAGCCAGTGGTCAGGTCTTGCCATGGGCAGGTGACATGGGAATATTTCCCTCCTGAATGAGACAAGGTCAGGAAAGCAGGAAAATTCCCCAAAGGCAACACTGACCCAAGCAGAGGAAGGGGGCTGGGACAGGACCCTCCTGCTCCCTTTCTGAAAGTATGAGACTGATCTTCATGCTGTGAAGACCATGCTTCAAAGAGTGGCTGTTCCCTGTCCTCGTCCTTAGGTTTGTCCTGGGAATGCTTGATTCCAGGGGAACAGTGTCATGCACAGGGACCTGGGGCAGCAGCAACAGGACTCTGCTGGGAAATGATGTGGGAAGCTTCTGGCTCTTTGCTGGGATGGGAGAAATTGTGGCGGAGGTGCCTCGTTACCCTGACCCTGTTGTTTTTACCCAAAATGTGTGTATGCTCCCTTCTTCGCAGTATGTGCGCGTCTCCTCAGATACCCCGCCACGGGTCATCTACCACCTCATGACACAGCACTGGGGCCTTGACGCACCCAACCTGCTCATCTCAGTCACTGGGGGAGCCAAGAACTTCATCATGAAGCCAAGGCTGAAGAACATCTTCCGGCAAGGGCTAGTCAAAGCGGCCCAGACCACCGGTAAGAGATGCAGCGGCTCTCCCTGCAAGTGCAGTGGGAGAGGGGATTGCTGTCTGGCCACGCCAGGTTCAGTGAGTTGGGCTGCTGTGGAGATGCCAAGCTGGCCCAGGAGGCCTATAGGTTGGTGTCCAGCCTGCCACCACTGGGGATGGACTATTCTTCTCAATCGCTGCAAGCAGGCTCACGGGGAGCTGGACTGAGGGATGTGACACCGTGCTGAAAAAGGCACTTCCTGTGCTGCCAGGGCTTGATGTAGTGGGCAGGGAAGACATCTTCTGGGTGATGGAGCGTCTCCGAGGACCAGGTGTTCCTGCAGCCAGAGAGGGGGATGCTAGGAGATTGTTGTGAGTGGAGCCTCTCCCTTCCCAAGCCCCTCTCTGACCCCCAGGGGCCTGGATCATCACTGGGGGGTCCCACGCTGGTGTGATGAAGCAGGTGGGAGAGGCAGTGCGAGACTTCATCCTGAGCTGCAGCCACAAGGAGGGCGACATTGTCACCATTGGCATAGCCACCTGGGGGACCGTGTACAACCGGGAGAGCCTCATCTGCCCCATGGTGAGCCAGACAGAGTTGGAGATGCGTTTGCTTTGCCTGTGCCTGGACTGCTGGGGAAGCCCTACCAAAAACTGTGGTGGGAACGGGTGTTTCAAGACACGCCTGTGGCTGGCAGCCCTGGTGAAACCCAGCCACACCAGGAGTGATGGTCCCGGGCTGATGTTTGCTGAGAAGCCCCTCTACCCTACCCAATGTCTTGCATAGGTGCTGCTCTGCTCCTGGGAGCACCCTTATGGATGTGAGGGCAGGTGGAGCAGAGACAGAGGAGGACCACAGTGGGGTTAGGGATAGCTATTTGGCCAGACTGTCCCCGTGTGCTGGGCTGTTTCTGTCCCACATGCTGGTTGCTTTAGGCATCTGGTGCTCCTCTGCATCAGGCTTTTCCCAGAGTCTCCCCTCCTGTACCTCACAGGGTGGCTTTCCAGCTGAGTACGTCCTGGACGAGGAGAACCAAGGCAGCCTGTCATGCCTGGACAGCAACCACTCCCACTTCATCCTGGTGGACGACGGGACCCACGGGAAGTACGGGGTGGAAATCCCCCTGAGGACCAGGCTGGAGAAGTTCATTTCGGAGCAGACCAAGGTGAAAGGAGGTAACGGCAACACATAACCACGGCCTGAGGCAGGGGAGGGCACAAGGCGGAGTGGGACAGCCATGGGTAAGGGGTGACCATCCTGGCCTCAGGTGAGAGGGGAGGCTGTGGCTTCCCTGGAGGATCCAGGCAAGGGGTTTGAGAGGATTGTCATGAAAACGTGGAGCCTGGTTCTTCAGTGACACAAATCAAAGAGCCTTTCTCTGCCAGCTGCTTGACTTATGGGGTCACCAAAGGGGTCTCCAAACCTTGTGGTGCTGAGCTGATCAGGGAGAGTCGTTCCTCCCAGAGAGAGGGCCAGGCCTCCAAGGGGGCTTCCAGGTGGTATCTTCTCACTGTGCAAATGATCTTCTATTCTAACACATGCACACACATGCTCCACACTGACAGGAGATCGACTCCCATCTCTCCTGGAGCCTGGCATGTTCAGGGCAGTGCTCCCACTTTGCCTTTCACACCCCCACGGCTCAGAGGGGATCACGTTCAGCTTCATGGGGAAAGGGGATCGACCCACAGGGAGGTGACCCTGGGCTCTGCTTCCCCACAGGCGTTGCCATCAAGATCCCCATCGTGTGTGTGGTGCTGGAAGGAGGGCCCGGGACACTTGACGTAAGGAGCTGCTCCTGCCCGCTCCCAGCAGAGCTGAGAGGAGGTGGTGGTGGCAGGGGGCAACTCTTTGCCCAGGATGCTGGGTGTCTGGTGTCGGTGCAAGCGTGGTGCCACGCTAGCTGAAGTGCAGCCAAATGGGTGTCCTGGGGGTCAGCAGTGTGGGTCTTGGGCTCAAGAGAGGGTGTGCTGGCCTCTGGGTGGGATTAGGAGCAGGTTCCGTGCTCTGTTGCAGACCATCTACAACGCCATCACCAACGGGACCCCCTGTGTGATTGTGGAAGGGTCTGGGCGTGTGGCCGATGTCATCGCACAGGTGGCCAACCTGCCTGTGCCCAAGATAACCATTGCCTTGATCCAGAAGAAGCTGAGCGTGTTCTTCCATGACACCTATGATCTCTTCACTGAGAACAAGCTGGTGGAGTGGACCAAGAAGGTGGGCCTCTTACAGGCAGACAGCTCCACACGCTGAGCTTGTGGAGATCAAAGGGGTCCCTGGTGGTCCCTGCCCATGAGCAGCAAGGCTCCCAGCATGAAGTTTAAGGCTCAACTTCCGCTGACCATCCATCTCCCCCCAGCCATGTTCTGCATTGTCCTGGTGGGCACCCCAAGGGCTTGAGCTCTGTTCCTCCACTGCCCGCTCCCTTTGCGCAGGGAGGTGCCATTTGGGACCAGCCCCAGCCAGGGTGGGAGACACGGTGCAGGGGGTCTGCAGGCAACCCAAGGGGAGCAAGGAACAGCAGCAGGACAAGGGGCTGCAGGAAGTGGCAGGGGGGAGATACTGCTGCTGATTGCTTGCCCACGGCTCTCCTTGTAGATCCAAGACATAGTACGGAGCCGGCAGCTCCTGACTGTTTTCAGAGAGGGCAAATACGGGCAGCAGGATGTGGATGTGGCCATCCTCCAGGCACTGTTCAAAGGTGAGTGGTGGGGAGCCGCTTGGGAGGATGGGGCAAGATGGATGGGATGGGGATCACAAGTCACCTCCTGCAGCTGCTTAACTTATGCGGTCACCACAGGGGTCCCCAAACCTTGTGGTGCTGAACTGATTGGGCAGAGATATTTCTCCCAAAGGGTCAGGCATCCAAGGGGGCTTCCAGGTGGTATCCTCTTGCTTCGTAAATGATCCTCTATTCTAACACATACGCTTTTGTATGTAGCATCCCGAAACCGGGACCACTTTGGTCGTGAGAACTGGGACCACCAGTTGAAGTTAGCTGTGGCCTGGAACAGGGTGGACATTGCTCGGAGTGAGATCTTCACGGATGACCACGAGTGGAAGGTAAGTGCCGCTTGTCTGGTCAGGCTCAGAGCTTGTCAGGTCCCACTTGAGGACTGTGCTTATTGAGGGCACTATTCACCTCGGCTGTGCCTCGAGAGAGTTTTTGAGGGCATTTCTCTTGGACCTAAACTCCCACCGCATTGCCAGGGGTCTTAACCTGTCCTGTGTTTCAAAAGTGCACCCAAACACCTAAAGCAGAGGTGAGCACACCCTGCAATTCATTGCTTGTAAAGGTCCGATTAGGCTTATAATTGTTTACAACGGTGATTGATTGGTATTTTGTTCAAAACCGGTGTCTTTTAAAGACAGTCCACCAAGCTAGAGCCAAAAATACCTCTTGCCAGTTTCTGCCTTGTGGTTGCTGCTCATGCCATGTTATCAAATGCCAAGATCAAATGGGATCCTGAAACCCATCTCACCCAGCCTGACACTTCCCTGATCCAACTTTGCTACTGAGTGGGGCAGAGAGCAGCACAAGCCAGCTCTGCCATCCCACGCCTGATGTGACTGTTGAAAAGTCGAAGCTGAGCGGGGTTCTCTGTCCTTCCTGCTGGGGGACTTGGAAGGGATTTTCCTGTTTTGTTCGACGGTTTGGATTCTCCCAGCTCACATGCCTTTTGCGGGACGGGGAAGGGCTGGTGGGAACCAGGATCCCAAAGAGGAAATATTTGACGGTGTGAAAATGCACAGCCTGAACAAGATCTAGAGTCATAGAATCATAGAATCACTTGGGTTGGAAGAGACCTTCAAGATCATCAAGTCCAACCGTAAACCTATGCCAAAACCACCCCTAACCCATGTCCCTCAGCACCACGTCTACCTGTCTTTTAAATCTATGGTTTTGTTGGGAAGGGAGGACAAGGCAGGCTCTTGGATTAGGTAGTGCAGGTCAGGTCTGTTAGGAGATGCTGCAGCCCTGGACTGGCATGGCTGGTATGAAAAGCTGAGGCTGAAACCAAGCTGTGGCGGAAGGTCAGCAGGTACTTTCCTGCCAGGACACACATGTACCCCCTTACCCCCGGGCTTTGCTTTCACTTCTGAGCACATGTGAAGGTTGCCTTGGAAAGGAGAACCCCACAAAGGCTGAACTAGGTGACCACTGGGAGCAGCCAGTCTCCCCATGGCTGAGATCCAGCTGGCAGCACCATGATCCTTCAGCTGGAGAGCTGTGCACAGAGGACAAGCCTGTGAGGTCCTGTTCATTTGTATCCTTGCGATCTGGGGAAAGAGGTTTCTTCCCTCTATCTTACCCCATTCCTCCATAGAGCAGCTGAGAGGGCAGAGGGCTTCACTGCCAGAGGAGAGGGCATACTAACCCAGAAGTGTGTCTCTGGGGGATGTCCCATGAGTGCCGTTACCTCCCAGCTGCTCTCTCATACCCAGAGACTCCTTGTGTGCTCAGGGATAAAAAATTTCCCCCATCTGAGTGAGGAGCATGGTGGGGCCCTGCTCCAAGGCTGTGGAGCCCCTCACCTCTGCCTCTGGCGTGCCAGCCCACAGATCTCCACCCCGTGATGGCAGCCGCGCTGATCTCCAACAAGCCAGAGTTTGTGAAGCTCTTCCTGGAGCAGGGAGTGCGTCTCAAGGAGTTTGTCACCTGGGACACCCTGGTTTACCTCTACGACAACATGGCACCATCCTGCCTCTTCCACAGCAAGCTGCAGAAGGTCCTGCTGGAGGAGAGAGAGCACACAGGTGGCTCCAAAATGCCAAGAATCCAACTGCACCATGTCTCCCAGGTGCTGCGGGAGCTCCTGGGGTGCTCCACGCAGCCTCTCTACCCCAAGCCCAAGCACACGGAGCGGCCCCGGCTCTCCATCCCCGTCCCGCACATCAAGCTGAATGTACGCATCTCCAGGTTATGTGGAATGTACGCATCTCCAGGGTTGCATGAGGAAGGGGGACGCTGGCTCAAGGAACCGTCCTGGAGGTCGCAGCTGAGTCTCTGCCCTCTTGCCTGCTCAAGAATCCCACTTAAAGCCCCTTAAAGCCCTGCCCAAGTCATCTGCCCCACATTCAAGGTGCGACTCCCACCCTCCTCCACCAGCAGCACCGCGTGGCTGCGTGACACCGGTGGGCAGGACCCCATGGGATGGGTGCACCAGGCAGGATGGGCACATCCCCACATGATCCTGGCTCTAGAAAAAGCAGCGTTTCCAGGATGAGTGCAGTCTTGGGCACCCCCGCCATCCCTTCCATGGGTGGTGGCGGCAGGCACGCAGGGTTCAGGGGTGGCTTTGTGCTGAGGGGCTGTCTGCTTCCTGCAGCCTCTTGGCAGGGGAGCAGGTCTGACCGTTGCATGCCTTGCAGGTTCAGGGGTCAAGCCTCCGGTCCCTCTACAAGCGCTCTGCCGGCCGCGTCACCTTCACCATGGACCCAGTCCGCGACCTGCTTATCTGGGCTGTGGTCCAGAACCGCAAGGAGCTGGCAGAAATCATCTGGGCCCAGGTAGCACAGCCCAGGGTGGTCAGTCCTAGCTGAGAGGCTCCGATGGAGCCTAACCTCCCAGCCCCAGAAGGAAAGATCCCACCTGCTGGCATTTGGGACAGCAGGCGAGCTGGCCCATGGCAGCCTGACCCCCAGCGAACGGGAGGCAGGGATGTCCATCCCCAGGCATGCACTGCGGTGCCAGATCCCTCCTTTCCCAGCCAAGGTGTATGCTGTGGGAAGGGTGACGTGCTGGGCCAGCGGTGTGCTCGTCCCCGCAAGGGCCGAGGGAAGGCTCGGTGCACCGCAGGTGGGACGCAGAGGCACGGCAGCCAGGGTGGAGAAGGTTTGAACCCATAAACAGTGTCCCCAGGGCAAGAGGCAGGGTGGCTGGTGGCACGGAGAGCGTGCTGTGCAGAGCCGTGGAGTCACACCGTCCCCTCACCCAAGACTTCCCGCTGGGAGAGCAGGGGTGTCCCTGGATTCTCCGCGGCAGTGGGATACCGACTGCCCCTGCACCCAGAGGGCAGCACAGCTCAGCCCTTGTCACAGCAAGCTGTCCAGTCTCCTTGGGACGCCCTCCTCCTTCCCGTGGGAGCCGTGGACGGCTTGCCCGGACTGCTGGGACTTGCGGGATTGGGCACAGAGCCCTACACTTTCTCTGGCGTCTTCTACTCCAGAGCCAGGACTGCATGGCGGCCGCGCTGGCCTGCAGCAAAATTCTGAAGGAGCTCGCCAAGGAGGAGGAAGACACCGACACCACCGACGACATGCTGGCCCTGGCCGAGCAGTACGAGCAGAAGGCAATCGGTGAGCAGGAGGGGACCAGCAAGCCAGGACCCCTCTCACCGCCCGCGGCGCTGGTCAGCTTTGCCCAGGCGGTGTCTGGGGGTGATGGGTGGGATGGCTGGTGTCAAATGGGGAGGGGAGGGTCCCCTCATCGCAGTCGGGGTCGTGGTGCCGCGAGGCCTGGGTGGCGGTGGGGAGCGCAGGGGGTGCCGCTGTGTAGTGCAATGTCCAGATCCTGCTGCAAAGGGCAACTTGGCGGGAGACTTGCTGAGCACCAAGCTGGCCCCGGAGCTCAGTCTTGTACCCCTGCCCGGACAGGGGTGTTCACAGAGTGCTACCGCAAGGATGAAGAGAGAGCCCAGAAGCTCCTCACCCGTGTCTCTGAGGCCTGGGGGAAAACAACCTGTCTGCAGTTGGCGTTGGAGGCCAAGAACATGAATTTTGTGTCCCACGGGGGTGTTCAGGTGGGTTCCCAGCAGTGGTGCATGAAGGAGAGGTGCCCTGGGATCCAGGATTCCTTGTTGGCAGTGGGGTGCTCTGCCCGGCGGCTCCATTCTGATGGGGAAGGTGGGCTTCTGTAACCACTGCTCCTCTTCCTCCCTGCTCACAGGCCTTTCTAACCAAAGTCTGGTGGGGGAAGATGTGCGTGGACAATGGGCTTTGGCGGGTGATCGCCTGCATGCTGTTCTTCCCACTTCTCTACACCAGCCTCATCACCTTCAGGTACTTCTTGCAGCCGGGGCATGCGTGCACCAAAGCTGGTTGGCAGAAGCTGCCATAGCGTTTCCCGAGGCAGCTGAGCCCCGCTCCCATCCCATCTCTGTGCAGGGAGAAGAGGCTGCAGCCCATGGGCTGCCTGACGTGCCTCCGAGCCTTCTTCACGGCACCTGTCGTCATCTTCCTCATGAACATCCTCTCTTACTTCACCTTCCTCCTGCTCTTCGCCTACGTCCTGATGGTTGACTTCCAGCCATTGCCATCCTGGAGGGAGTACCTCATCTACTTCTGGCTCTTCTCCTTGGTGTGCGAGGAGATCCGCCAGGTATGAGGCAGGCAGAGCAGAGGCTGGGAGGAGGCAAGAGGAAGGAGATATACTCCTCCGGGTGCTCCTAGAAGATCCTGCGCAGCTCATGTTTCCACGCTGCTTCTCATGTCACCATCCATTCAGAGAGGTCTCAGCACAAGGGGCTGCCAGATCCCCCCATCTCTGAGACCGGAGAATTTCCTTGGCTGTGTCTTGCAGAAAGGCATGCGGTTTTGAGCCAAAAACATCAGGAGATGGAGGCACCACCTGCTTCCTTGGGACATTTATTTCCAGAAGCATTTCTAGGCTTTGCTTGACATTTGATTTTTTTCAGCTTTTGCTTCAAAATCTCAGTACCTTTCCTCACCAGACTAAAGAGCCCCATGTCTCAAGTGTCTGTCCCCATGTTCCTTCCATGCCCCTAGAGAAAACACTGTAGGCTCAGGTTAACCTCGGGTAAGCAAGAGGGTCCAGTGACAGCCAGCAGGTCTGTGTGGTCCCTTCCCTCTACAAGGCATGTGAGTATCTTAGGAGGCTTTCACTGAAATACCAACCCCTCTTCTCTTCCCAACAGCTGCTGTACGATCCAGACGGGTTTGGGGTTGTGAAAATGGCTTCCCTGTACTTCAAGGACTTCTGGAATAAGTTGGATATCTGCGCCATCCTAGTCTTTATCATGGGGCTGACTTGCAGGTGCGTTGTGGAGCCACCTGCAGCGTGCAGGCTCCAGCCACAGCTGTAGGCTATAAAACTAGCATGAGAATTGTGCAGGTTTTTTAATCGCAATTTCTTCCAAAAGCCCATGAAGATTTTCATGGTCATGTGATTGATTCTGACCAATTTGCCTCTGCTTTCAGCTGCTTGTAGGAACGATGTTTTTCATGCTGCAACTCTCACCCAGCACTCTGGGGAAGCTCACTGATATTGTAGAAATGTGATGCTGTGAGATCAGGAAAAAAACCCCATACTGGTGGCACTGAGATGTTTCCTTTCCTCTCTTCTGTGCCCAGGCTGATCCCATCAACTTTATATCCCGGGCGCATCATACTGTCACTGGCTTTTATCATTTTCTGCCTGCGTCTGATGCACATTTTCACAGTCAGTAAAACGCTGGGGCCCAAGATCATCATTGTGAAGCGCATGGTGAGTGCTCCCCTCCATCCTGCCAGTGGTCAGTTAGAGAAGCCGGATGCCTGCATGGGATGGATGTGCCTCCCATGTTATCCTACCCTGGAGCCGGCATTGCTCCAGGACGCAGTTTTGCTTCCCCTCTGTCTTTGCAGATGAAGGATGTCTTCTTCTTCCTCTTCTTGCTAGCAGTGTGGGTGGTGTCCTTTGGGGTTGCCAAGCAGGCCATCCTGATCCACAACGAGGAACGTGTGGAGTGGCTTTTCCGTGGTGTGGTCTACCACTCCTACCTGACCATCTTCGGGCAGATTCCCTCCTACATCGATGGTAAGGGACACCATCCTGCCACCACGTGTGGCATGAGCAGGGCGGCAGCGCCAAGGCTGAGAAGTACCAAGCTCACGCCGCACTCTGCCTAGCTCCTGCCATCTTGGCCCGTGGAAGTCCTGCACAGGGCTCCTCTCCAAGAACAACGTAAGGCCAGGAGGGAGCAATGACAGGGCGTGGGGACGGAGCCCTGCCCTGGCACGTTGGCAGCATTGCCACCAATGCAAACCCTGGGACTGCACCTGCCCAAGTGGTCAAGAGAGGGCAGGCACAGGAGCATGAGCCGATCCAGCTCAGTGCCACAGCTGCAGAGATGGTGGCAGTGAGCGGAGCACCGGGGACAATGCAGATGGAGGTCGCATCCCTGCTTGATGCTGAGCTGCCTTGATGCCGGCCTCTTTCAGCGAGCACAATGCATTCCCTGGCACACCGCGTGGTTTGGCCGCAGTGAAGAAGCCATGATGTGCTCTCTTGCAGGAGTCAACTTCAACATTGACCAGTGCAGCCCCAATGGGACCGACCCCTACAAGCCCAAGTGCCCAGAGACAAATGAGGACAGCAAGAAACCCATCTTCCCAGAGTGGCTGACGGTCATCTTACTGTGCCTGTACCTGCTCTTCACCAACATCCTCCTCCTCAACCTCCTCATTGCCATGTTCAAGTGAGTTGGACCTGGCCCGGTGGTCCTGACAGTGAATTAAGCTGGCTTTGCTTGCAGGCTTGGCCATGGCCAGGGCACTGCATGCTGAGAAAGCTCAAGGAGGGTCCTGGGGCACTTACTGACCAGAGCACAGGGGCGCTTGGTCGGGGTTTAGATACGGTGGAAATAGCGGGTGCAGGTCAGGGCTGACCAGGGAGATGGGTAGGAGCCGGGGCACCACACAGCCACGGTGTGCCCCCTCATCCCCATGGCACCGCTGACACCTGGGCTCTGCCCCAGCTACACCTTCCAGCAGGTCCAAGCGCACACAGACCAGATCTGGAAGTTCCAGCGGCACGACCTGATCGAGGAGTACCACGGCCGCCCGCCCGCGCCTCCACCCTTCATCCTCCTGAACCACCTGCAGATCCTGGTCCGGCGAGGCTTGCTCCGCAGGCCGGCCACACGCCACAAACAGCTCAGTGAGGACTAGGATCTCCCCTCCTGCCCATTTCCCCCTCCCCAGGGCATGGCACCGTGCACTGAGGCACCACGCTTGGCCTCTGGGCTGTGGCACCGGGCTTTGGGGTGCCCAGGGATCTGACAGCACTGCTGTCCCCTTCCTCTGGTAGAAAAGAAGCTGGAGAAGAATGAAGAAGCTGCCCTCCTCTCCTGGGAGATGTACCTGAAGGAGAACTACCTACAGCACCAGCAGTGCCAGGAGAAGCAGAACATGGAGCAGAAGATCAGAGACATCGCACAGAGGTACCAGCGCGCCTGAAACAGGGACATCCTTCTGTCCTCCAGTGTCCTGGGCAGGGAGGATTTGGGATTAGGGCAGGCTGCTGAGGGAGTCCTTCTCTGCACTGTCCCGCCAGGGTTGACGTGCTGGCAGAGCTGCTGGACTTGGACCGGGTGAAGAGGACAGGGCTGGTGGAGCAGAGACTGGTCTCTCTAGAAGACCAGGTGAGGCAAAAGCTGAGCGACTTCCTGGGAAAGGTGGGAATTTCCGGGGGCTGAGTCGACTAAACCAGAGCACAAGGGAAAGCCCCTCTGAATCAATCCCCCTTCAAACACTTTGAGTCTCCTTGCCAAAACAATAGCAGCTGAGAGGAAAAGGCTGGTGGGAAAAGTTCCATTTGACTCCAAAGCGAACAGGATGAAGGTGGGAAGCGGTGAGATGAACCCCTGCCTCCACTGGTCACCCCAAGCAGTTAGATCTGACCCAGCTCTTCTCCTTGGCCCTAGAGGACCCTCCGGACCTTCTGGAGATGGGGGGCCCTCCACCCCCCTCCCCGTGAAGCTGCTCCACACCCTGCACGAGCAGCGGGGTGCCTGTGGATCAGGATCGAGCCCTGCCATCTCCTTTCTGAGGCGGTCGCAGCACGGCTGCTGTTTCCACTTCTGCTTCCACTTCCACCTGCTTTGAAAAAATATTTCCCTGGAGATGGTTTTCCAAGCCCAGCATCAGGGCACAGCGAGTGCGGCTGCTGCCCGGGGGGACGAGCCGCTCGGAGCCCAGGGCAGCAGTGTCCCCTGGCAGGGCCGTATCCTGCAGTGATAGAGCAGGGGAGCCCGCGGCGCAGCTGGGATCCGGGAGCGCCGACCCTCTCCTGTCCCACGCAGGTGCTTCAGAGTGCCCAGGCCCTGAGGTGGATAATGCAGGCGCTGCAGGGCAACGGCCTCGGCTCGGGCGAGGACATGCCACCCGTGGGTAAGCGGAGCCCATTGCTGCCCCAGGACAACTCCTGTCCCTCCAGGTCCCAGGGGCCGTTGGCATCCCCATGGAGAGACCCAGCCAGCCCCTTCAGCAGAGCCGTGGTCTGTCTGCAGCGCCGGACTCAGGACCCCGCTTTGCGGGGCCTCGCTGTCTGTGTCTGCCTCGCAGGTCCCAGTAAACCCTTGGAGACGAAGGAGGTTGACCCGGAGGGGAAAGTCGAGGAGAGCCAGCCCCCGCACCATGTGCTTGCCCGAAACCTCCTGTACCCAGGGTCTCACACCCTCCGCTTCCCTGTGCCGGATGAGAAGGTGCCCTGGGAGGTAGGAGCTGTGATCCTGGGGAGCAGGGCTGGGACTGGGGGCCGCGGGGCAGATCCAGAGTGGTGGGAAGAGGAACAGACCCATCCTTGCACTCACGTCACACCCGGGAGCTCCTGTTCTCCCCATCTCTGGGACAAGTGGCTTCCTGGAGCAGCTGCTCCCAGGGACAAGGAGAGGTGAACGGGCATCGTTCCTGCTGGGATCTGCAGTGCTAGGGATGCCTGGGGATGCTTGGCTGGGAGACAGAGGGTACAACCACCCGTTTCTGCACTTCCTGAATTGGGGATGGCTCGGGGTCAGGGACAGGATCTGGCACTGCCTTCCATGGAGACACAAGGGAGATGCACCAGCCCTTCAGCCGAGACCCTGAGCTCAGCCCCCAGGTCGGGTCCGGAGCCCTGTGTGCCTTGGGGAATGGTGCCATGAGCTGGGCATGTGTCCCTGGGCATCCCAATCCCTGCCTGCCACCAGAGCAGAGACGCAAGGAGGGGCCTGACACCGCCACGTGCTCTGCAGGTGGACTTCCCTCTCTATGATCCTCCCGCCTACTCGGCTGACCACAAGGACATGGCTGTACAGGACCCGTTCAGCCCGTGAGTGTCCCCCTGCGCCTCCCCGCTCCTCTGCCCCCTTCCCCTGGGTGGCACAGCCAGCCCTCCCTGCCGGGCTGCCTCCCGCCCCCCCCAGCTCCTTGGAGTCTCTCCTGAAGATCAACTACAACACCATGGACGGGCTGATCGACCGGCAGAGCTTCCACGGCCTCTACACCGTGCAGGATGGGCTGCCGCTGTGAGTGCATCCGCCGCGGGGGCAGACAGGCTCGGTGGGATCTGGGGTGCCCGGCTGGAGGCAAAGCACGGGGAGGTCAATTCTGCGATTCTGTGAGATGGAGAATTCCCATCCCAGGGGGGAATTGGGTGCATCCGTCCCCTTCCCGCTTCCCTAGGGCTAATGGTGGGCCAGGGATAACGATATGTGTCATCTTCAGGGCTGTCCCCCCCCCAAAAAAAATAAAACCCCAGCACCCCAGAAGAGGTGCAGTGCAGCGGTGGGAAATTTGGGGAAGCAGTATAGGGCTTTGGTCAGCGCGACGGAGCGCACAGAGGGACCCCGGTGCGATTCCAGCTCCCTCGCTGTCTCCCTGCCAGGAACCCCATGGGCAGGACAGGGCTGCGAGGCCGCGGGAGGCTGCACTGCTTTGGGCCCAACCATGCCCTGCACCCCGTGGTGACCCGGTGAGCGCGTGGGGACAGAGAGGAGTCCTTGCTCCAGGACGGGGCTGGGGAGGTGGGATGGAAAAGGGGGGCGTGATGCCACCTCAGAGACACTGGGACCTGGCAAAATCCACCACTGCCCATTCAACCGCTGCTGGGCCGGGGGGAGCGGAATCCAGCTGCAGCATAACAGGGGCCTCTCTCGCAGCTGGAGGAGGAATTTGGATGGGTCCATCATAAGGAAGAGTCTGAAGAAGATGCTGGAAGTCCTAGTGGCCCAGTACCCGCTGTCAGATGTCTGGGCTCTGCCCGGGGTAAGAGCTGGTGGAAACATCTGGTGCCAGCGGGTCTGGGGAGATGGGGACCAGCTGACAGCTGAATGCCCCGCAGAAAAGGGAGAAAGACAAGAGGGGTGTCACAGCCTTGTCCAAGGAGGTACCTCTGCCCCTGTCGCAGAGCAGCCAGGTGCGGGGCCGTACTGCCAGGAGTGTTGGGGGAGCCGTGGTCCCATCACATATCACCACCCCCCTGGTCCCCAGCTCCTGTTTCTCCCTCCTCCTCCTCCTTCTCCTCCTCCTCCTCCTCTATGGCTTCAGTTCTCACATGTCCTTCGTGACACAAGCCATTGGCATAGTGTCCTTCAACAGAGAGCTCCAGATGTTTCATCAGGCAAACTCAGACACGTACTCAGGCACAGCTGAGGACTTCCGGCAGAAGAGGGAGGAGGAAGGGAGGGAGGGGAGGCATCACTGCAGCTTGCTCCTGCCCCACCAGAGCCTGTGGCATGTTCTGCAGCGGTGGCGACCGCCCAACAGCCAAGCCGGTGGCAGTGAGGGAGGCTGGGCTGATGGCAGGCCCCACAGCGGACATCTGCTTTGGCGCAGGGGTCACTGGAGCCGGGTGAGACGCTGCCACTGAAGCTCAAGTGGATCCTACGCCGGGAGTTCTGGCCCCAGTTCCAGAATTTGCTGAAACAAGGCACTGAGGTGGGGGGCCACACAGGTGGCACAGGGGCACGTGGGTGGCACAGCAGTGCACAGTGGGCATATAGGTGTCACAGCGGTACAGGCTCACGGGGGCATCACCGCAGTACGGGGACATGTGGACAGCATGGTGTCACGGGGGCTTGTGGGTGTCCTCAGGGTACAGGGGCAGGGTGCACCAGCCTTTGGCCACTGCTCCCACAGGGGCAGAATGGCTGGCAGAGGTGGAGACAAGCTGCAAGAGCCTGGCACCACGAAGGGCTGTGGGAGGCAGCCTGGTGACCCCAGTGGGGGCGGCACACACTGGTGTCTGTGCCTGCTGCCATTGCTCTCCACAGCTCCAGCTGCAGTGGGAACAGGGTGCTGGTCTCCAGCGGGGCAGAGGAGCTGGGGGGCGATGTCCCACCACCATCCCTGGGGCCTCTCGGTGCCCTCAGAGAGGCGGTGAGGGCTCTGCTGATGTGGTGCTCCTTCACCATGCACAGATACACAAGGGGTACCTCGATGACCCCCGCAACACGGATAACGCCTGGGTCGAGACGGTTGCCATCAGCGTGCACTTTGACAACCAGAACGATGTGGAGATGAAGCGGCTGAATTCGGTACGGGCTCCTCACCTCCGCAGCTCCCTAAACCTGGCTCTCAGCAGGCACGGGGCAGAGGAGCCAGGTCTCCAGACCCAGATCTCAATTGATAGTGTGCTTCTCCACGCAGTGGAGGAAGAACATAGGGATGAACATGGGGCAGCATGCAATGGGGGCTCCAGAAAAAGAGGGCATGGGGCTGGGAACTGGAGGTGCTGTTGAGCACGGCTGGCACATCCCCTCACCAGCAGCGTGCAGGTGATATCTCTGGTGCCCTTCCAGTTCCTCCAGGGCTGCGACCCGGAGCTCTGCATCCGCTGGCAGGTGCTGGACAAGAGGATCCCCCTGCATGCCAACCACAAGGAGCTCCTGCACAAGGTCTCGACCCTCCTCGGCGCCTACTACTGAGTCCGTCAAGCAAAGGCCGGGGCCGGTGGGGACCTGCACCTCTACCACAGCTCACCTGTGAGGCCATGGGCTGGAGACTAGGTATTTTGTTTGCCTCGTTGAATATACATTGCAGGTCTCTGGGAGGGAAGCTGCCCCCTTCCCAGCAGCCAGGGGCAGGGCAGTGCCTACGCAGCCTCCCCGTCGCCTGAGCCATGAAGCTCAGCCCCAGCTTCTCTCTCGGTGCTTCTACATCAACCACAGCGCTTGGGCTTGGGCCGAGCAGAGCCATGGGGCTGCTGCTGCAAGATGTTCCTCCTCCCAGCTCCCACCCGCTCTTTGCTTCGGTATGAGCTCTGGGGACCTGCCAGCCCCAGCTAACCCTCCACCCAGGACACCCACTGGGCACCTCCTTTTGCCGCTCCAAGCCCCGGCAGCCCCACTGCCACATCTCCCAGAGGATCGCTCTGGAGAAGGCTTGGGGTCTTTTGCACCTAAAGCTCCGGACTGCCCTGCACGTCGCTCCTGTGGCAGCTGTCCCCGTACCTCTGGTTGCCTCAGACCCAGCGATGTGGTCCTGAGCTGTGAGCCAGCACTTCTGAAGGTGTTGAGCAGCTCTTGGCTTATCTACCTACGGTTTCATAGCTTCGCCCAGGTCCATCCCCTGTGTTCCCGTGTCTGTGTGCTGAGCACTGCCCTGTAGCTGAACTCCTTCCCTCTGTCGGAGCCAAGACACCGTCTAAACGTCACCTGCCTGTCCCATCCCCTTGTGCACATGGACGGCAAGGGGCAGCTTGCTGGGACCCAGGGGATCCATGCTCTGTGGTCCCTTGGGCAGGTAGGGACAGCAGACAGGACATCAGTGCGTCCATCCACAACATCTCTGCTCTTAAGGGGTCCTTCACTTGCCTTTTCTCTTGCCTGCCACGGGGAGAACAAGGCACGGTGGAGACATTTCTGGATGGCCCAGAACAGCCCCCCCGCGGTGATGTATTATGCCTGGGACTGCTCAGGGAGGGATTTCAGTTCCCCCATGCTCTCCCGATGGATCAGACACTGGCCAGTCAGGGCTGTTCTTGCCACACCGGTGGCCACCACGGCACAACTGCAGTTTCACCAGTGATGCACTGG
>VZSF01003246.1:34178-82864 GCA_013398295.1 Chionis minor | reverse complement strand
CGGTTTATGGTTCAGGGGGGCTTAATTATTTTTTTTTTTTTTTTTTTTTTTTTTTTTTTTTTTTAAACACTCAGGGTTGGTGAGATAGGAATTTACTGCTGCTGTATTCCAGCAGCAAACCAGTGCATCCCTCATGGAAACTGGTGGCAGGCTGGGGCCCAGGCTCCTGGGATGTGTCCGTCTTGACACCTGCATCCCGCAGCCCACTTTGCCTTCCCGGGTGCTCCGTGCTGAGATGGGGTCGGAGGGCGGGGGGGGGGGAAGGGGTTTTAATCTCTGCAGCTCTATGTCCAGGTATAATTAATCTTAAGACAAATTAAGCTGCTCTGGAAAAGACAGTAACGAGTATCATTCCAGCCTTTTCTCCGGGCTCCTGAGCCCGGCTTCTCACCGCTTTGCCAGAGCACGTTATACATGAGACACAAGCGGTGTTCCAGGAAATAATGCCGTGTCATATCCCCTCCACCCACCGCTTCCCTCCAGCAATGAGAGAGGCTTTGCAGGAGCGCAGAGGAGCCGCCCTGCTGCCCAGGAGCTGCTGCAGCCACCGGGGAACGGCCGGCAGCCATGCCGAGCTGCCCGGGTGCAAGATGACCCTGACGACCACGCCGGCAGCCAGCATCGCCCAGGCCGTCTTTTGCCTCCTGCTCTGCGTCCCCTGGGGCAGCTCCTGCCCCCGGAGCTGCCAGTGCACAGAGCGGGCTGGGGCGAAGGCCGTCCTCTGCAGCTCCCGGCACTTGGAGGAGATCCCAAAGGACATCCCCAAAGACGCAGTTTTCCTCAAGCTGGATGCTAACAGCATCACCAGGATCCCCAGCAACGCCTTCAGGCACCTCTCCCACCTGGAGGAACTGGATCTCTCCAGGAATGCCATTGAGAAGATCGACAGGGCGGCTTTCAAAGGGGTGGCTGCCGGGCTGCGTACGCTTGACCTCTCCAGCAACCGCATCCGCAGCATTCCCAAGGAGGCCCTGCTGGCACTCAATGCCAAGCTCCGGCTGGCCAACAACCCCTGGCACTGTGAGTGCGCCTTGCAGGAGGTCTTGTGGGAAGCCCGGCTGGACCCTGACTCCGTCCAGGACATCACCTGCCACACAGCCCCGCGCGAGGAGTACGTGGGCAAGCCGCTGCTCCAGGTCTTGGATGCTGGCGTCAACTTCTGCAGCGTGCGGCAGAGGACCACAGACGTGGCCATGTTCATCACCATGTTCGGCTGGTTCACCATGGTCATAGTCTACGTGATCTGCTACGTCCGGCACAATCGAGAGGACACCTGCAAGCATGTGGACTACCTGAAGTCACTGCCGAGCACCCAGGGCCACGCGGAGACCACCAGCACCGCCCTGTAGCGCAGGGCTGGGGCGCCACGTTCCCAGCGTCTTTGCAGGGAGCCAGTGGCAACCTGGTGGGCTCCAAAGCTTCTCTGTGGGATTTTTTCCAGTGCTTGCTCCAGTCCTGCAAACGAGCACCACTGACTTCGCCCCTCCCCAGTGATGCTGGACTGAGAGTGAGCAAGCAACGTGGGGGAGGGATGCTGGGGGCACCCCTGTCTGTGGAGCCCAGGTTCCCAGGGAGAAATGCTCCCAAGCAGACCCCTCCTTCCCTGCCAGGGCTGGGCTCGTAGGGAAAGCAGCCCCGTGAGCCATGTGCTCACGGTCCGTGTGAGAACATGGAGAGAACTTGGAGAGAACAAGCCCCCTGGGGAGGCAGATGAGGGTGGGGGCTCCTGTGGGGCCAAGAGCCCGGGGTGCAGAGGGATGGGTGGCTCTGTGCAGCGGGGTCACCTCGTCCGGGCTCCAGTGAGGGACCTGCCTCGCAAAGAGTGGGACATTGGCCCCAGCCCCTGCGCAGCATCTTGGTGGCCTCTGCCTGCCACCGGCAACCCAGGGGTGATCTCCCAAACCTTTGGTTTCTCAATAAAGCCCTGCGCGCACATAGGAAAAACCCTCAGGGTTTGCGCTGCACTGGGAGCCGGGCATCCAGGGAGGGCAGTGGTGCTGGACGGGGTTGTGCTTGTCCTAATTCAATCTCTCCCAAAGCAGAGAAGCCTAAATTCGATGTACCAGCTCGAATCCCACTAGGTTACGCCCCCTCCATCCTCACCCCGGACTGCCTCGGGTAGGGGCCAGCTGGCCAAATGGTGCCTCTGCATCTCGTCTGGTACATCTCGCCTTATCTTGCCCTTCCTCGGGGCCGAATTAGAGACGCTGCTCGTGGCTAAGCGTGACGGAAGCAAATCGAGTTCTGCTTATTTTCACAAGCAAGATGTGGTCCTTCCCGACAGAGCCAGCTGCAGCTGCGGCTGGGCTGGGGGAGGTCTGCAGGGGCTGCCCACGGTGGCTCTGGCCAGGCCTGGACCCTGGGGTGGCTCAGGCCATGCCACCCCCAGCCCCTTCTTGGGGCACCTCCTGTGGGCTCCCCAGTGCCAGGCTGGGTGACCCAGCTCCAGTGGGAAACCCCGGGGCCAGGGAAGGCTGAGCGATGATCTGGGCCAGTCAGGAGAGGCAGAGGGTGCCGGGCAGGGGGAAGTGGAGGGGCACCCTCACTCTGACACCTCACCATGGTCAGGGCCACCTTGTGGCATCTCTGTGGTCACAGAGATGGCCCCATCTCGCTGCGGGGTGGCTTGTTGGGTGGAGGGAAGCAACTTGGATGCCTGCAGCTTGTGCGTGGGACAAAGGCTGGGTGCACATGGTTTATTAGAGCTCTGGTTAAGCAAGGGTCCCGGAGACAAAGGCAAGGAAAAGAAAAGAGGCCACGGTTTCACCTGGAGCGGTTTGGGGGTCTTTCCCATCCCCATGGTTGCTGGATTGGTCCCAATGCACAGCAGGTTTGCTTGGGAGTCACTTAACCTCATGCAAAGGGATGGAAGGACCAGCGTCGGTCCCTCTACACGTCTGTGGGTTTGTACAATAGACACGTGTCACTCGGCGAGGACAACCAAAACTGGCCATGGCGGAGTCGGGGGGGCAGGCAGGCACCTGCAGCAGGCGGGATGGGGTGGCCAGGCCACCAAAGACGGACACGGAGGGTGGCGTGCAATATCGAACCGGATGGGTCATCGGCAGCATCGCAGCCCCAGGCGCTGGGCAGCCAGAGCCAAGCCCGAAGCCATCTTTTCCCCCAATTTCTCATATGCTCTTTTTTCCCTGCTGCCACAGACCCACCCTGGCAGCACACACTCCGCTCAGTGCCTTTCTTCCCCAGCTTTGTGTGAGCTCTGGAGGCAACCAAGAGCACCTCTGGGTCCCTCTGGCTGGAGACCACCAAGCGCCAGGGGCCCAGCGAGCCTGGGGAAGCACTGGGGCACCAGGAACCCTGGGTAGCATGGCTCTGGACCGTGGCAGGAGAGCTTGCCCAGTAGAAAATGCACAAAAGCAGGGTCACAGCCCCTTTGCCAGCTCCCAGATAAGGCTGCAGGGAGCCTCGGAGCTCCCCTCCTCCTCCTCCCCATCCTGCGGAGCACACAACCAGCTGGCCGCAAGGCTGACACTGCGGCCACCCCTGGGTGCTGTGGTTGATCTTCACCTTGATGCCCAGCTCACCCTGATCCTGGCGATGAGCTGAGCAGGTCTTAGCCACCTCAGGTGGTTTTCAGCTTGAGCACCTTGGAAAGTGGCTCCTTGGCACTGGAGTAGAGGAGGTAGGAGCCCTCGGCGGTGTGAAATGCCTCCCAGTCTCTACAGCCGACAGTGGGGAGGTGGTGAGCTGCCACGAAGCCTTCATAGCCTTGCCACCTGCATGGGGAGGGCATTAGCTCTTGGGGCACGAGGCGGGTACCTGAAAGGGGGTGGGAAAGCCCAGCCGTGGGGCTGGCATCTCCCATTTCCCACCATAGATCAGGCTAGGATGTCCCTCACTGGGGCTTCTCATTGCTGCCCAGAAACCTCTCCAGAAAATGGGAGCCAGCCTATTTGTCCCCCCCCGCCCCAGGCAGATGTGCCAGCATCCACAGAGGTTGCCCCCGCACTGAGCTCCCAGCAGTGTTGTTCTTGCTGCGAATAACCCCCTCCCAGCCCCCCAGCCCTGCCCTCCTCCTGCAGCGGTACCTGTAGATAATACTGTTAACGGAGAAGGTGAAGCCATCAAAGGAGTTTGCTACCACCAGAAAAGAGTCGTCTCCCACCGAGAAGAATTCCCAGTCCAGGGCACTGGGGATGAAGCAAGCAGAGGGGCAGGTAAGGTGGTCTCTCTGTGGCCAGCCGAAGAAGGGCACACATGTCTGTGGGGCTGAGCCCACCCCACCCCAATCTCTGCCACCATGAGAAAACCCTGCTCTTCCCAAGCTGTTCCTGAGAAGAAATCCCAGGGGAAAATCCACCCTTGCTTGCAAACCCAGGGCCTTCTACCTCCCACTGGGACTCGGTGCCAAGGACCTGTCACCGATTGCCCTCCCTGACCAGTCCTGATTCCTGGCAGCGTGCAAGCCTGCACGAATCCTCCAGGAGACCTCCAGGTTGCTCAGGGGAAGGACGTGGACTGAGGAGTACCCTGATTCTTTGTGCAGGTTACCTGTAGGTGAGGAGGTCCTGGAATTTGACAAACATCTGGGCAGTGATGTTCAGCTCATAGATAGAGGAGTTGATGGCGTAAAAGTTAGAGGGTGCCGGCATCCTGCTGTCATAGCTGTGGCTGTTTGCAACAGCCAGGAAGACTCTCTCCCCGATGCGAAAGACCTCCCAGTCAGCGGCACCGAAAGTCTGTGGGGAAGGAAGCCACGTGAGAAGCTTGGATGTGGGCAAGCCTTTGCAAGCCAAGGCTGCTGCGAGGCATGGGGGGACCCGCTGGAGGTGCAGCAGGGAAGTTGCCCACTCCTAAAACCCTCCAAGGAAAAAAATAAACCTCACTTGGTCAATACCTGTGAGAGAATCAGTGCGAAACTATCACTCCCTTTCCCAAGGACCGAAGAGCAATCGTCTCTGCAATTATTCCCTGGCTTGTCTAAACCCAGAGGGGGCTGAGGAGCAGAGCTTGATCAGTGGACAAGCCTTACCAGGACAGACTGGAAGAGCTGGAAAGAGCCACTGAGCCAGATGTAGATGTGTGAGTAGATCTTAGTGGATGTGCCATTGAATGTGTTAGCCACAGCCAGGAAGGAATACGGCCCGATGGTGAAAAATTCCCAGTCATAGGCTCCAGAGGTAGGGATGGTCTGGTTAGCTTCAAACAACCCTGTCCTGGGGTTCCACCTATATATCACGCTGTCTATGTTGTGGTTATTCCCTGGAGGAGACAGACAGACAGACAGATATGCAGCGTGAGGAAGAGGAATACCTGGCTTGCGTAAGAAACAAGACCCAGAAAGTAGTCCAGCTATGTAAATATTTGCTGGCAGGTTGCAAGGCTGTTGGCTAGTGACCCATCACTCCCCAAGAAGTAGCCAGAGACACGCAGAGCCTCCATCCTTATCCAGAGCCCCTATACCTACCTAGAGACTCCATACCCACCCACAGCTTCCATCCCCACCTAGAGCCTCCACCCCCACCTCCATCCCCATGGACCATGCTGGCAGCTTGTTCCCGAGCATGTGGTGGTGGCTTTGTGGCAGCCCCTGGCAGAGGAGGGACAGGAGGGTGTTGCCTCCCCGCACGAGCAGCACACCGGAGGCCCTGTGCCAGAGTCCCAGGGTGGGCAAGCTCTGCCCAGTTGAGTCCCAGCTCAGTTGGGACTGGGGGAGTCCCAGATGAGTCCCTAAGGTACCAATGCCATGGGCCTCCATCACCCTGTGTACACCAGCTTGCACATCTGAGAGGGGGAAACAGCAGGAACGGCACCGTGTTGATGTTTTCCAGCACTCCTTTGCTAAGTCGCGCCGTGCTCAGTTCCTGAGTGCTGGAGCTGGTCAGGGACCTCCAGGTTCTGATCCCTGCCAATGGCACAAACTCCAGCGTGAGGGAGGGGACACCGCAGCCTGCCCTGTGCTGAGCACTGGGGCTGAGCCCACCACCAAAGCACGTGCTCCATCCAGCTCCTGGGCTCTGGTCAAGCATCTCGATCTCGTGTCCATGTGGGACCCGCCTGGCTTTAAAGCTAAAAACCTTTCTGCACCTTCAGCCTGGCACAACCCCTCCAGCCAGAGCCGTTCTCCTAATAAAGTGCTGGCTTCTTCAGGACTGGGGGGAAGCACCACCAGCCCCTTTCCACCCCGCACCCAGTAAGCACTGCTGTGCTCGGCGTGGCCCCGCTGGTGTTTCTGGTGGCTGAGCAGCAGCAGGACCACGTGTTTACGGGTTTACAGTCTTCGTTGCAATGGAAGACACTTTGGCAAGAAGGGCTGCAGGGAAAGTAGCGTGTGTGGGAAGCGGCCACACGGATAAGTGGCACCTCCTCAGGAACTGACCCTCCACCACCTGCTAAGGGGAACATTCCCAGTTTGGCTTGACCATGATGGTCTTAACCCCTGCATGATGTGCACGGCCCCTGAAGCACCTTTCTGTTGCCACCACCATGGGAATAGGTCTCATCCAAACTGGCCATGGTGGGGTCCAACAAGTGACATAGGGAGTTTCTAGCCCAGCTCACAGGCAGTTGGCGTCCAAGGGACCTGTCACTAGCTTTGAACCTGTTTCCAGAGGAGCTGATGCCCCAGGAGCCAGTCCTGACTGGTGGGGAGGAGGGAGCCCACCAGCCTGACATCCGAACCTGGCTGGGAGTATCCTGGAGAGCCAGGGCTGTGGTATCAACCCATTCATCGCCTGTGCTGAGACGTGTGCGCCCTAGCCCAGAATGTCTGCAGGGCCCCTGGGGAGGTCGGGATGCCAGCAGGCTGTCTCAGGTCCCCTCAGTGTCCTATATGCGCCCAAGGCCAACGCTTTGGCTTCCCAAAAGGCTCAGCTCCTGCAAACCCAGGCAGCTGCCGCCCTCAGCACCCCACCGTGTTATGTAGCACTGGGGAAACAAATTAATAAGAAGCAGAGAGATTGAGCAAAGACACCGTCCCCACTCCTGTCCTTGTCCCCTGCCATCAGAAACCCAGAGGGGGACCATGTCAGCCACTTCCCTGAGTGCTTTTCTCTCCTAAAATGAGAGGGTCTGCAAGGGTTCCTGAGGGACACGGTGCTCCGAGCTACGGGCACGGACTCCCTGGCTTTGCCCTGCACTCTGGCAGAGGATGCACAGGGAGCTGCAGTGTTGCCACAGCAACGGGAGGATGCTGTGGTGGGGCGCCGTGGTCCCCAGTGTCACCCCGGGGCCACCTGCCCCAGCTGAGCTGGGCCGGTAGGGAATATAAGGGCTGGATACCTTCTCTGTGGTTGACCACTGCGAGGAAAGCCTCTCCCTCAATGACAAATGCCTCCCAGTCCCTAGCGCTGTGCGTGGTGATCCTCTGGTAGGTGACGAATTTCTCTTTCCTGCGGCTCCACTTGTATATTACAGAGAACTCCTGACCCCTGTCATCCTGCTCAAAATTAGCCACCGCAAGGAAGATCTGAAAAATAACAAGCCAGGACATCTTGGTTTTCTCCTCTCAAAGGGGTGCGGACGAGCACGGGGAGGGTGAAGATGGGATGGGTGAGGGCGGGCACTCATGGGATGCAGGGCCAGGGACTGAGATGGCCAGTGTGGGGCAAGACAACCCCGGCTGGCAGGGACCCCTGAGCATCCCCCAAGCAGCACAGCGCACCCGAAGTGGGGTACAAGGGACCTGGTGGTTCTTTGTGCGTGGCAGCAGCAGCACCATGCTGCCTGCAGAGCTGGGTCAGGGACAAGACACGCAGCCACAGCCTCAGAGCTGAGTGGAGGCAGAGCTGTGCCAGCCCTGGGAATGGGGACGGGGAGCACGGCCATGCCAGCGGAACGGGCCGGGGAGGGTTGGGGATGCAGGCTACCAAGCCTTCCCTGTAAGGAAAGGTTGTTCAGAAGAGAAATCGCAGATATTATAACTGTGATAACAATGACAACAATTCCCAGAGACAAAGCATTTTCCAGACCAAGAAAAAAACCCCTGTGAGCGGCAGGGACAAGGGTGCAGCAGCAAGAGGTGGCCTCGTGTGGCGGGGGAGTGTCCCAGCTCACGGGAGGATGCGGTGTGGGATGCCGGTGTGTTTTGTATGGAGCAGCAGAAGTTATGCCGCGGTTTGGGATGCAAAGAAGCATAGGGACAGGGTCCACCAGCAGAAGAGAGTCAGTGGGGTCAGTCTCCTGCCTCCCACCCAGTGCAGGACCCCTGCAGCACCAGCCCCGGGAGTTTGTCCAGCTGAGGCTCTGCCACTGCCAAAGATGGAGATGTTTCCCCCTCTGCAGTGGCCTGTGCTGGGTCCGCAGACCCCTCCAGGGAAGGTGCATCCCTGGCGCCGGGCAGTTCTCCCTGAGTCCCAGTCCAGGGACTCCCTCCAGGGCATCTCCAGAAACACAGCTTCGGATGGAAGAGAAAGTCCTGGATCCAACCTAGCAGCTCAGGAGCCTGCAAGTCCCTTAATCTCCACTGACAGGAGCCACCAGGGTTCTTCACCCCATCCTGGCAGACCATCAGCAGGTCCTGGTGCAGTAGCGATGTTCTGAGACCTACTGAGGTGCATCACACCTGCAACACGTGCGAGGAACCTGTGGCAACTGCTGTTGCAACACCCATCTGGTGATCATCTCCAGGCAGAAACACACCGAGCGCGGGTGCCTGCCACTGTCCCTGGCCATTCTGGAGCACCCAGCTAGTCCCAACTGGAGCCCCTAGCTGTGCAGGGGAAGGGCCGTCCTGCCTAGGAAGTCTGAGTAAGTTCCTCTGGGTGAAGACCTGAAGGCAACCCTGGAGCACGTGAACCTTGGTGAGCACTGACACGGGTGCTTCGCTGTGCAGTAACCATGGGGAGTTGGGACTTCCCAGCCTGGTGGTCTTCTCCACCCCCACAGCCATCCCTGCACGTGGTGGGGGTCCAGACTAACACCGGGGAGTCTCAGGGTGGTTCCCATCCCTGGCTAAATCCCACCAGCTATGGTCCCATCTCCCACCCACGAGGGTGCAGCCAGAGCTTTGCAGAGCAGGTGCAGCGCTGGGGATGGCAGGCGTGTTCCCAGGCTCAAATTCAGCTTTGCAACGCAGCTGCATTTTCGGGGCTTGGCCAGGTTTTCTGCAGGACCCCACCACCAGGCAGGTAAGGGGGGGACGTGGCCCATTTGTATCCAAACAGCAGGGCTGTTGGTGCCACCAAGCCTGGAGGCAGGACTTCTGCCCATCCCTCTGTACCCTGGAGCTCGTGATGGGGGAGCCCTGCAGCCACCCCGCATGGCATCTGGTGACAAAGCCAAAAGGGGTCACGCTGGAGGGTGAATGATCCCAGCTGCCCTCGAAGCTCTGCACAGAGCACCAGCAGATGTTGGTTTGGCTGGACTGGGGCTCCTTGCAAAGTAATAGGTAGCTCCCCAGGGTGAAGAACCAGGCAGACACCCTGCAGAAGTCCCATGGCAGATTGCCAGGGGAGGACCGGGGGCTCCAAAGTCCTGGAATGACTTAAAAGTAAAGAGGGCTTCAAAGAAAGGCAGAGGGTTGGACTCAGTGCGTCTCTGGGAGGGAGCTATGGGCTCCAACGGCTCTGTGAGGCCACAGGTAGATCTTTGAGACCAGTGCGGACCTTAAGCATGGCAAGATACCTGCCCCAGTGGGAGCTTTGGGAGGGCTTTGCTCTCTGTGTCCCTGAGAGCAACGCCACAGCCACTGCCTGGCGTGGCTCCTGCCTCGCTTCACGGTGCCTGCTGGGAATTACACCAAGACCTGCTTCCCGGGGGGGTCGGGCTTTGGCCAGGGTGGAGGCTGCACTACCAGCACATCAAGACCAGGCTGCACGATGCGCATCTGCAGGCGAAGGACAAGTCGACACTGGCACTCGCTACGTCTGAGGTAGGAACAAGGCAGAGCCTGCTAGAAATGAACCCGAACACATGGGGGGATCCAGTTCCACCAGCTGGCTTTGGAGGGTGACCTCGCAGGCATGCTGGAGATCCCCAGGGAAGAGATCCGAGCACTCCGGATGCGCGATTACCTACACTGTGCGCAGCAGTTGCTGAAAACGGCCTGGATGGATGTAGTTGTGTCTCAGTAAAACCAGCAAAGGACAGAGGGCAGCTCACAGTCCCTTGGACAGACCCCTACTGGCTGAATACGTGTATCAGCATGACCCCAACAAAGACAGAAAAGAGAAAGATTCACCCCCTAAACCATGCCCAAGAGTGAGGGCTAGGCGAGGAGAAGCCAGTGTTGGGCAATTGCAGTTTAATACACTGAAATATTAAAGCTCTGAAATAACCTTCCAGGCAGACTTACCTTCTTTCCTATGGTGAAATACTTCCAGGACTGTGCTTGGTAGGTGGGGATGTTCTGGTAGGGCACAAACTTCCCATCAGTCCACTTATAGATGGCCGATCCTGGAGGGGTGTACCGGTTGGCCGTGGCTGCAAACAGTCCCACCTTTGGGATGGTGAAGACCTCAACTCCCATCGTCTCAGAGTTGGTCACCAGGTTCTGGTACTCCTCCACATAGTCCAGCCGTTGTTTGACTAGGAGACCACAAAAAAAAAAGAGGTGTGAGGTTAAAACCAGACGACCCTGCCCAGAGAGATGCCCCGTGTTGTGGAGCAGAGCGGGATCGGTGGGACTTGCGGCTCTACGGAGCTTTATGGGAGGAAAATGAAGGTTGTGGTGTTGCTGGTGGTGAAGGGCCAAAACCCAAAGGGGTGGTAAAAGGCTTAACTTGGTCTCCTGGGGCAGCACATCCAGCCCCATCCACCCCTGCCGATTCTCCGGAGGAGGGCAGGGCTGCAAAATGCTCTGCCCGGCACGTTCCTCTGGGAATGGGGGGAAGAATGCCACACCATGGTTGCTCCTTACAAAGTGGGTTGACATATTTGTCCTAAAGAGAAGGAGGAGAGGAAGAGACCTACAGCAAAAGGGCCTGGGCTGCTGAGGCCGGCTGGGTTATCATGTGCCCACCTGCAGCTAGCCCTGCACCAGATGTTTCCTCTGGCTGGAGTCAGCATGAGCTCTGGAAGAAGTTAGAGAAAACTGATACGGAATTAATGCCAGAAATTAGAATGGAAAGGCTAAGACTGGTCCCAATGGGTGGGCAGATGGGTGGGCATTGGAAGGGACAAATGGCAGGAGAAAGGCTACTAGAAGGGCCAGCATTGGCCGCACCAAAGGGCACAGGTCAACAAGATGCCAGCATGAGGTCTCCTTGGGAAAACAAGGACACGGTGCCAAACCTGATGACTTCCAGAGGCAGGGAAGGATGGGAAGTCCAGCCACTGCCAGCTTCTGTGGGAAGCAGACAGCTCATACAAACCCACCACGTGGGCACCAGCGTAAGAAAAATCCCGGGAGAGGGGGGGAGGATGGCTCAGTTGCGGGAATGCCTCATCATCCATGTCTCACCAGGGATCCTGGGCAGACTGCCTGGAGTGAGTGGGAGAGCGCCAGTGGGCAAAATCCATTTTGTTATGGAATAACATCCAACCCTCCAGGCTCTGGCTGCTTTGCCACCTTTTTGCTCCGATGCTGCCCCATTTTTTTCTGCATGACGACCAGCAGAGCTGGGGTGCCTCTGCCACCCTCCCATCACTCCTTCAGGTATCTCTGGCAGCTGATGAGTCTTTCTGGTCCTTCTTGTCCACTCCGCAAGTGCTTCGGCACCAGGAGCACCTGCGCCATTGGGACCCTGTGGCAGGGAGCAGCCCAGCACCCTAAGGCATGGCTCTCTGTGGGGCCACCTGCCCTGCTTGGACAGACCCGGCGCTTGTTTGTGGTTGGAGAAGCCCTAGGAAGGATGGCACATGAGTAACATGGGTGGTCAACACGGGCTCTGTGTGAGTGACTGGCTCTCTGTGACCGAGCTGGCTCACGGAGCTGCCTGAATCCAGAGCTGCACTGGAAGTGTCGACGTGGGCACCGAGAGCAAAGTGAAGCCCGACCAGAGAAGGTGACACCCTAACCCCATCATTCAGCTGTTGCCTGACTTGGGCCCTGCCCCAAGCTTCTGTCAAGGGCAAATCTCCGCTCCTCCTCTGCTGCAAGAGCCTCCCTCCACTCCGGAGAGCGCATCACACACCAGTACCTTCCAGCATGGAAATCCAGGTGCTGCCGTTGCAGAGGTACAGCCCTCGCCGGGAGGCGTTGAACCAGAACTGCGCCTTCTCCTGCTTGGTGCAGGGTGGAGGGGAGCCCAGGGTCACCTTCGTGTCAGTCTCTGGGCACGGAGAGGAGCAAGGCAGGCACCTCTTAGGGCACACGATGAAGGAGCCACGAGGCTCATCCCTGTGCCTACAGAGGGCTGGACGTCCCGGTCCCATCCTGATGACAAGCAGCCGGGAATGGGGGAAATGGCATCCCAGCCCTGAGCTAGGAAGTCACTGGCTGAGAAAACCCTGGAGGCTGGCACGTGCGAGGCTACGGGCACGAGACCGGCGCTGCCAAGGGACCTGGGCAGGGGCACCCTGGCTCTCCAGGGGGGTTTCCTACAGGGATCCCACCCCACACACACGTTAAGAAACAGGTGCTGGGGACCCCCTCCTCCCATCCGCTCCTGCTCCGTGACCAGCCCCACGCAAAGCGCCTTCCTCATCAAAGGCAGGAGGTGGCCAACCGAGCCCACGCCGCAGGGAGTTACTGACCATAGGGGTATTTTAGCACCTCGTTGCTCGCCAGCTTCGCGGGGAGATCTTGGAGGACAGCGGGGACTGAGAGCGTCACTTCTTTAAAGTTCTCAGCGGTGCATATCCGAGGGGTGGCATCGGCTCCTGGCAGCAGGACAAGCTGTCTCAGCAAGCCCTGGGAAAGCGGGAGCAGCAGGATGGAGACCAAGTCAAGCAAGACCAAGAAATGGAAACTGCAGCTGATTTATGCCCTGGATTTCCCTCCCGACTCTTGCTCTTCCACGCTCCCTCCCTCCCAGACCATGGAAGCCACCGTGGGATTCACGCACCCTTATCAGATCCTCACTACACGCCCAGCCTGCCAAAATCTTCAGCCTGGGCAATTTAACAGCTGGTGCAAGGGGAGCATTGCCAAGGGGATTGTTAGTCGCACACGGCTTTCACTGCCTCCGCTCTTCAATACTCATCACGATCGGGCCGTGTCCTAACGTTTATGTCAACGAGACTGTGCCATCAACCTTCCTTCTGGCACTGCACCGCTGGCAATGTCCTCTTAAATACACATTTATCCCATGAAGTGCCAGTTGTCAGCGCTGCCCCTTGCACACCCACAGCCGGCCAGGGACTGAGCCCGGCAGCGGGATCCCTGACCATCCCTGCTGGCCACGCCGTGGCCCAAGCCCTGCCAGCACAGGGGGCAAAGAGGGGGCTGGAGCTCGCCCCATGGCGAGCCAGGAGCAGCCCCAGACAGCCCCATACCGTGCAACACCTACCGTGAACACACCTTTCCTTCTCCTCCTGTTGCCCAGGTAGAAGTTGGCTCTCTTCACTGACAGAGAGGCTGGAAACGGTGTCTCCGTCACCCTGTGGACGAGCAGAGAAGAGGCAGGGGATGACTTCATGGTGTCTACTGGTGGCTGGAGGAGATGCTGGTGGAGGAACATTGCCCTGCCAGCCCTCCCAAGCCCCCCGCTGCCACCTTAAACCTACACATCCTTGGGGACGCCGCAGTCCACCGTCAGGGAGAAGGACTGGCCGGAGACGGCCAGGACAAGCGTGTGCCACTGGTTGTCGGAAAGGGAGACATTGGGGAAGGTGACACGGGTCTGCCAGCCGCCGGCGCGCTCCTGGCTCCAGAAGAGGAAGTGGAACTTGTTGAGGCTGTAGTGCAGCCCCACCAGCATGCCGGGGCTCTCCTCTGCCATCAGTGTGAAGATGTACTCATTCCTCTAAGGAAGGGCACGGAGTCAAATCTGCGTGCTGCAGGCCATGGGGCTGGGCTGTACCCACTCCATGCCCAGCTGGCAGCACTTACCTTGGTGGGGACGCTGAGGACCCTCAGCGTGACAATGATGGAGAACTCCTCGGGGAAGCAGTCGCAGTGGACGAAGAGCCGGGAGGCAGGGAAGCCCAGGGCACGGGGCCGCGAGGTGGCCAGCTGGAAACCACGCACCCCCTGCACTTGGAACACTCTCATGCTGCTGGCCAGCCTGCCAGCAGGGACCACCTCGGAGAGGATGTCCAGTGGGCGCAGGTCTGGGCCGAGAGACAGTGGAGCGCGTCATGGCGACGGCAGCCATCCCATCCCATCCCATCCCATCCCATCCCATCCCATCCCATCCCATCCCATCCCACTGTCCCCGCGTCACCATAGGGGTGCTTGGCCACCCGGCTCGCTCAAGGCAGCCAGCCTATCTCCAACACTGGCCACGGCAGCCAGGGGTGCCGGCGTACCCTGGTAGCCTTCTGTCCCCTGCCCGGGGTCCGCGTGGAGCCAACGCAGGGACGGTTTGCCCTCTGGACACCGGGGCTGACCTCTCCAACCCCAGAGGAGGAATGCCAAGCACCGGGTGTGCGGGCTCACCCCCCTGAACCACCCCACGGTTGCAGCTCTGAGCGCTGACTCCGGGGCCGGGACCTGCCGGCACCAACAACCGCGATCGGAGCCAGGAGAGCGGGCAGGGATCCAGCACCCGCCGGACAGCCCCCCGTCCCTGTCCCCAGGGTGGTGGGGCACGGTGCTCCCCCCTCTAGTCCCAGGCTCTCCCGACCCAGCCCTAATTGCACACACACGCACATACTCCCCTGGCAGGCACCAAAACCGCTCATTAAATAGTTATCCTCTCCCCAGAGGAGAAAACAACATGCCCAGCCCCAGGTGAAGAAGAGCACGGGGCGCTGGCGCTGCGAAGCTGTCCCCACGTAACAGTGCCAGTGCCATGCTGGGCACTTCTCCGACCTTCCCCGCCTCCGCATCCTGGCAGCTTTTAGTTTCGAATGCTTCCACGGCAGGATCGCGGCGTCGGGAGCGGAGGGGCTCGGTGGTGATTCCCGGAGGACGAAGCAGCACTTGGCTAGACTAAAAAAAAAATCCCCGAGTCCGTCCCACCCCCAGTGAGACCCGGCTTTTAGCTCCTATTTGTACCAATAAATCTTGGCTGCTGGGGCACAGCGGGAGAGCCAGGTGGGAGGGGGCCGGGAGCAAGGCTGGACCGGCGGCTGTCTGAATCCAAACCAGCTGGAGAGGGGAAGCGTTATCCCTCCCCGGCACCCACAGCCAGCCCAAACGCAGACGGGCAGAGCAAGGGGGAGTCAGCTCGGGAGGCTCCATCCAGCCTGGAGCAGGGATACCCTGCCAGCTCCGTGTACCCCTGCCCACCCCTCCTCAGTTTAAGCTGCTCCTAAAGGAAAGCCTCGGCGGGGGCCGGTTTAACTCAAACGACTTATTTCGGAAACGCGTGACTCAGGGAATGACCATTTCCCGTTTTTCCCAGCATAAAGCACAAGTTGAATTCAGGCTTGGGTTTGCAGAGGGGTTTAGGAGCCCTCAAGTGCCCTGGGGGTGGCTGGGATGAGCCGGGGGGGCAGCTCAGCCGGGGTTGGAGGCTATGCCAGACGCTGCGGGCCAGGAAAGAACCAAGTCCTAAACCCAAACCCAAAGTCCCTAAACCGCAAGACACGCATCCCAGTTTGCCTCCCACATTAATCGCTGTAATGACCCGAGCGGAGCCAGCGGTTAACAGCTGGGAGAGCAGCTGGGGTGTTTCGGGCAGCGCACATGGCCGGCAGCTGCCCACTCCGTGGGGTAGGACGGCGTCAGGGCTGCGCCGGGAGCTGGGGCTCAGTGCCGGGATGTCGCACTGGTTAAACGTGCTGATTCTGGGGGCCTCGACACCCGCCGGGACCCCTCCAGCCGAGGCTGCTTGGGGACACTGGGGACGTCCCCAGAGAGAGCGGAGAACCTGGGGGAGGAAGCGGTGGGCAGAAACTCTCCCATCTCTCCCAACTTTCCTTCTCACCACCGGATGGGCTGTAAGAAAATGTAAATACAGGTACCATCAAACCAAGACAAGCCCCAAGCACGCAGAACCAGCCCCAAAACCAGGCTGAAATTTCACTGCCCATGCCGGGACTGCGCAGCACAAGGATGGGGATGGGAAGGTAGAGCCTGGAGTTGGAGACCCTCTGGATCAGGCTGCTCTCAGCACTTCCCTGTGGGAAATGCCGTGGGAGCTGCCAGCTCCTCAGCTGGGGGTGTCCAGATAGAAACTTCCCGGGAGGTTTTTGCTACCAGGAAGATGTAGGTTGTGTCTGGCGGAGGGCAGGGAGCCCCAGAGAGTCCAGAGCGGGAGGGACTTTCCAGGGGTACTTCATGGCTGTCCTCTACTTCTCCCTCCAGCCCTTCCCCTCCCCGTGTGTCGGTCACCGGGGCCAGCAGACTTTGGGACAACACTTGTGCCGCAGGGACAGGCACGCAGCTCTCCCCATGGCCCCACGATGGGCTCCCTGGTCCTGTGCCACGCCAGGGGGCTGCAGGTGCAGGGGTGACCCCACTACCCACTGCCTGTGGGTGCAGTGGCAGCCCCTGAGCCATCGCGCTGTGCTGTCACCCCGAGACTTCCTCCACTGGCACCCAGGCACCAAAATGCCAGGGCTGGGCTACCAGGGAGCATCTGCCCCACACGGGGCACCCTGCAGCAGCCACGTCCCCCCAAAATGCAGCGTGCTTTCCGGGGGCTGTCCTGGCAGCGTGGGGGACATCCATTCCCCAGGAGCACACAGGTTTCCCGGCGTGTTTCCCAGCATGGCCATCGCCTGTCTCGACGCCTCCCTCCCGGCGCAGCCCACTCGCCACCCTGGCTCCTACCTGTGCAGTGCTGCCAGGTCCTGCCCCCTCGGACGAAGCCCCCACCGGTGGCCCAGTGGAGGAGGACGACCCAGAGCAGCAGCGGAGCCGACATCGGGGGGCTGACCTCAGGGGGTCCATCCACTGGGACCCCCCTGCCGTCCGCTCCTCCGCGCCCGGGCAGGCACTGCTTGGCTCAGCCCCCCCGGGGGCTCTCGCATAGTCTACTGGTGGGGACGTGCCACGCCGGGCTGCTTCTTCCTGGCTTCCGGGTGCTAAACCCCAGCTTTGCCGTCCCGGCGCGTGGGCATCGCCGGCGGGGGCACGGCAAGAGTGGCGGGCGGGGGGGCCGGTGGGAGCTCCCCAGTGCCGGCTGCAGCCTGCGCGCAGACATTTAAATGAGAAGTTGGTGGTGGGAGAGGAGGAGTCCCGGCTCCTTGGAGAGCTTTTATCTTTTGCCCAACCCTCTGGAAGGCGGCTTTGGGGAGGGATTTTTAATAATCTTTTTTTTTCTTTTTTTTTTTTTTTTCTGGCTTCCTTGCATTTTTGGGGATTCATTTTTCCAGGGTCACGTGGGAGATTTGCCCCTGCCCTGAGAGACCAAGGTGGGAACCTCCCTGCCCATAAAAGCCTTGGGCTTTCGGCAGTGCAATCCCAGCCTGTCCTGGGGGGGGGATCCTCTGTCCCCTCTCGTCTGCTCCACCCTGCCCCAAAAACACCCAGACCCCACGAGGGGCATATTTTTCCAAATAGCCTCGTGCCGGTCATGCACAGCCAGTGCCACGGGCAACGCTCCAGCCCAAAAGCTGGCCACCGGACCTGGCCCTGCCATGAGGAGGACAGCGGCGTGCCAAGCATCAGTTCGGAAACCCTCGAGGTTACGCTGTTCAAACGGGAGAGACGGCAGTGGAAAAACTCCCCGCACGCAGCAAGCTCTGCTGGGTTTCTCCAGCCGCAAAATGAGTTACTTCCATTCCCTGAACAATTGAAACGGGCTCCCACCCCCCCTGTCCCCAAAGCCTTCCTGCAAGGCGAGCGCCAGAATAGAAAGCGGATGGCCCGGATGAAATGCCAAAAAATTGTGTCGCAAACCGGGGTTTTTGTCAGCGAGGAACAGCCGGAGCTGGACGCACGGACGTGCCTCACCGCCGGTCTCCCCACACCCCTTGCCAGCACGAAACCCGCCGCAGCGGGACCAGGCGGGTGCAGCCCCCGGGGTGTGGGCGCATGGCGGAGCAGAGCACCCCGCGCTGCTGTCCCAAATCCTGGGGGGAGCTGCCGCCAGAGCCCGGAGCCACCCAAACGCCATCGGCACCTCTGGTGTCTCAGCCAAAGCGCCCTGACTCCTGAGACAGCGGCTGTGCACGCATCCGGACACGGTCTGCGCAGAGCTCCCCCTCCCTCTCGCCGGGCATCTCCCAAATTAGGGGGCTCCCAGGATCCTGCTAAAGTGGAGCCAAACCTCTCTCCAGAGCGCCAGGCACCACTGGCTCCCCATCCCTCCTCATCCCCGCGCTGGGGACGGCGCCCACTGTCACCCAACGCTGGGGGACCCGAGCGGTCCCGCGGGGGATGCGGGAGGTGCAAAGCATCCCACCTCCCCTCCCGCCAGGCTCGGCCCCTCCTGCCGCTCGGCTTCGGGGACGAGAGTCCTGGGAGCCGCCATCTCGCCGAGACCCCACGCCGCGTCTGCTGGCAGGAGCGGGTTCCGGCATGCCAGGCCCATCCGGCAGAGAGGTGGGCCGCATTGGGAGCGGGGGCCGGCGCGGAGCAGAGCGTGGCTGCTGGCAGGGCTCTGCCTCCCGGCAGGTTGGCGGCACAAATGAGAGTCGGAGCCGCCGCGTTTCCCAGGGCCGCACACATGTGTCAAGTTAAGTGCGGCTTTGGGAGTTGGCAGCGCCGCCCCGAGTGGGGGACGCGCACACGCCGACAGATTTTGGGAAGTCTCCTGCCGACGCCAGCCCTGGCTCTGCGAGGGTCCAGGCAGCCCATGCGGCTCTTCCCGGGGTGGGAGGAAAAGTCCTGCCAGGGATGACAGGACGACTGTGGTTTTTCCAAAGGGGACGCAGCCGCCTTTGAGCGCTTCCTTGGCCAAAAAGCCAGTCGGTTGGGGATATCTCAGACATGAGGACACAGCCGCGACTGTCCCCTCCAGAAGCAAGGGGATCCAGAGAATTCCAGGCAGGAGGTGGAGGAACCGAAGCCCCCGTTGATGAGCACAGAGGACACGCCAGGCAGTACCGCAGCCCAGCACCGGGGGCTCAGGCTGCTTTTCGGCCAGGTGCTGTTAATGAACGGTCTCCTGGTGAGGACAGGGACGTTGATGGTCCTCAAGGATTTTCTCCAGCCTTGCGCTGGGGAGCCCGGCACGGCAGAAGATGGTCGAGTAGCTCGGGCAGTACCCGGCGCTTTTCTCCCTCCCCAGGAGGACCTGCCCAGGGATCTGAGCTGGGATCTAAAATAAGGACAGGGGCCCATCGCTGCCCGCTGTCGCGTTGGGTCTGGGATCTGCTCCGTGTCCCAACGACAGTAGGAAGTGGTCGGCAAAATTGTTCCTACACACAGGCGCGCACATTCCTATGCGCACAAGCAAGCGGGAGAGGATGAAATAAAAGAGACAAACAGCAAGATGTTTGCCTAATCCGCATGGGTCATAAATAAAACCATGTGGCAGCTCCGAACAAAACGATCCTTGGACTTCCACCAAAAAGGTTTGGCCATCCCTGGGTTAGAAAAGCTTGAGAAACCTACCTGTAAACAATACATTTGAAGCAGAGCTTCCATGCAGAGGACAGTGCGATGAGGGCACCTAATTAACGCCAGGGACAGGCTAGACCCTGCACATGGAGTAATGTTGCCGCTCTTCCAAGACTGTAACTCATTCCTTATTATTTGCAGACACAAAGTCATGTTTCAGGGCTTGTTATGCCCTATTCATTTCAGTCTTTATTCCTGCCATCTGCAAGATCCTCGGAAACGCAGCGTGTCTACAGGCACTGGCCGTGGCAAAGCTTTGAGGGACCCTACGCATAATGCACAGACGACTGCAGCACCGCCCAGCTCGGGGGTATTCCCAGCCCAGGCTCCGGCTGGGAGCGGGCAGCGCCATGTCCATCCTCCCGCCTGCACCGGCAGGGCCAGGGGAGCCGGCTGAGCCCGGCTGGCCACCACGCGCTTGTGGCCAGCCACAGCCACAGGGACGGAGCCGGAGGGAAACACCGAGCACAGGCAGCCGGTCTCACCTGCCTGAGCCGCAGGGGCAGGATCAGCCCTTTGGGGTCAGTTATGAAGAGAACGGGGAAAATCGTTCCCAGAGCAACCCCCCAGATCCCAGTTCCCCAGATCCCAGTTCAGGTCGGACACCAGGAACAACACCTTCCCTGGGATGGCGGGACGAGGAGGGACAGGGTCTCCATCCTCAGCTGGTTCCAAGGCATCTCCCTCATCACCTCCGCCCTTTCTCCACGGTTGAAAATCATCCCCATGTTTCCTGGAGCAACTTCAGCTCCCATGAGCACAACCCACCCACATAAACTGGAGTTTCCACAAGAAATCTCTGCAGCAGGAAACCTGTCAGCATTGCACAGAAAGTGTAAATGTCTTCAACCCCATCACCTTTAAAAAACTTAATTCCCCGAAGTTTTGGAGCGTTCTGCCAGGAAAAGTTTTGGCGAAGGACTGGGAGGATTGCAAAAGGCATCGTTTTCTGTAGGTCTTAAAGCACGGAGAAAACGGTGCTTCAGGAAATTTCTGTAGGTCTTAGAACACGGAGGAAAGGGCTCTTTGGGAATTTTCTGTAGGTCTTAAAGCACGGAGAAAACGGTGCTTCAGGAAATTTCTGTAGGTCTTAGAACACGGAGGAAAGGGCTCTTTGGGAATTTTCTGTAGGTCTTAAAGCACGGAGAAAACGGTGCTTCAGGAAATTTCTGTAGGTCTTAGAACACGGAGGAAAGGGCTCTTTGGGAATTTTCTGTAGGTCTTAAAGCACGGAGGCAAAAAAGCAGCAGTGGTGCAGGAGACCTGGGACTCCCTGCTCCGTCCACCCTGTGAACGCCCTGCTCGCCTCTGAGCTCAGCTACGATCTCTCTGTGCAGGGAATAAAGAGAGGCCCTAAAGCCAAGAGGAAGGAGGCAGTGTTCCCGTTTCACGCGTACTGCTGGAAAGCCCCCGGCTGCCTGTTCCCACCCCAGCCTGCTCCCAGCTCTGTGCTTCTTCACTCTCCAGAAGAGCCTGGGGAGGTTTGCAGAGCACGGGCTTGCCAGTGGCGCGGGGAGAATGGGAATGCCAACGCGGGAGGCTTCCTCCGGCAGGAGCAGCAGCTCGCCGGGCTGCACCCGAGGGCTCTGTAGGGAACTGTAGGCTGGGGCGGGCGAACGCCGTGTGCCAAGAGGCGCATGTCTCCGAGCAGGATGCCGTGGGGTAACACCTGAGCCCCGGGGCTGGCTCCGGGCCGGCAACAGCCGCTCCCCACGCCGAGGAATCTCCCTTGGCAGCTCCGTGGGAAACCCTCTGCCTTTGCCTCCTGGCCCTTTGATCTGGGCAGTGACTGCACGCTCCAGCTCGCAGCAGGCGTATGGTGGTAAAGGGCAGAAAGAGCCACGGCAGGGAAGCCCAGGGACTTGCCCCCACATGCCTGGGCCCCGCAAGGATAGAATAGGAGACGCACGTTGCTGCTCGGACCAGAAACGCTCCCACAGCTCTCCAGTTAGGGCCCGGCCAGCACCTTCTCTCCCAGCTGAAGCCCACCTCGGAGCACCCGGGGCGGTAGGAAAAGGCGAGGGCATCACGAGCCCCCCTGCCGCCAGCACAGGTGGAAAATTCCCTGGCTGTGCTCCGGGCTGGGGGCAGGTCCTCCCTCCTGCCAGGCTGCGCTGAGCGCCCGGCAGCGAGGAACTTTGCTCCGCGGCGTAAGGAAACCTCTCCGAGAGAATCGCGGGCCGATTTTATTGCTCGCCCATGTGACAATGTAGAGCTTTTATTATTATATTAGCGATGATTCCCGGCGGGACCGGGAGGGCGGCAGGCGGTAGAGCGGGCAGCGCATGAGGTGGGCTCGGTGGGTGCCAAGGCGGGAGTGCGGGCAGCCACGCTCCCTCTGCCCACCCGCCAGCAGCCCAGCGCTGCTCCATCTCCTCCGACATCCGGGGAGGGAAGGGAACAAATGCAGAGAACAATTGCTATTGTTTCCCAAGACTTTCTTCGGGCCAGTTTCTCCAGCGTGGTGCTGCTGCCCAGCCGCTCCGGCTGCGGCACGGCGGCCCTGCAGCGCTCGGCGCTGTGCAGATGACGGTGGGGACACAGCCCCCGTCCCCAGCCGCCTGCCACCCAGCCGTCAGAGCCCGCTCCCCGCTGGCACCGAGAGAGATGGAGCCGGCGTCGTCACCCCCCACGCCAGAGCTCTGGTCCCACTCCGCACTCCCCCTGCACCTACTCAGGCCCGTGGTCATCCATCTTCCCAAAACCCACCAAGGCGTGATTCCCACGGCAGGGAAGGGATGATCCCAGCCCACGGCTCGAAGCAGTAGAATCATAGACTCATAGAATCACTTGGGTTAGAAGAAACCTTCAAGATCATCCAGTCCAACCATAAACCTATGCCAAAACCACCCCTAACCCATGTCCCTCAGCACCACGTCTGCCCGGCTTTTAAACACCTCCAGGGATGGCGATTCCACCCCCTCCCTGGGCAGCCTGTTCCAATGCTTGACAACCCTTTTGGTAAAGAAGTTTTTCCTAATATCCAACCTAAACCTCCCCTGGCACAATTTAAGGCCATTTCCTCTTGTACTATCGCTTATTCCTTGGGAGAAGAGATTGACCCCACCTGGCTATAACCTCCTTTCAAGCAGTTCAGCAACAGTACTGATGTTTTCATAAATCAAGTTTCACACAGAGCCCTAAAGGCCTTATAAAGGTCGTAAAACACCAGCACTCCCACCAAGGCCACACCTAGGCTCCCAGGTGGAAGATCTTGAGCCAAAGCAGGATCTGGCCAAGGACGAAGCTGAGCCTCTCACTGCCACTCCAGCCAAAGTGTATTGGAAGACACCCGCCCTTCTGGCATCCCTCCTCCATCGCCAGAACGGCTGCCCTTAACCCAGCTCGGAGGAGTGGACGTGGCGACTGGTCCGGCAGAGGAAGATGGTGACCCTGGCAATGCAGCGCACCGGGAGACGAGCCCACGCGGACCCGGCGCAGGCAGGCTGAGCCCAGAAACCCCAATGCACCTCACACCATCGTGCCAGCCCAGATTTTGGTTCCAGTCGCCGAATTGTTTTGACTTGGGGAAAACTCTTTTGGGGCCAAACTCTCAACCCACCCGTGGGCAGCAAAGCCTCCCCATGCTGGGCCCAGCACCCAAGCGCGTGGGTGCCCCCCACCTACCCCCCTTTCCTCCCCAGCGTGTCGCATCCTGCATCTCCGCCGCTTTGAACCCACCTCCTGCATCAGCCTGCAGCCCCCAGAGGGAGTGCGCTCGCCTTAGCTCCGCAGCCCTGTCCCAGAGCACCCACCTTCCCCTCCTGGCCACCCATCCAGCCAGGGGGACAGCAGCACAGAGCCACGGCCTCTCCCCCCGCCTGCGTCTCCCCCTCCCCAGTTAAACCCATCGAAGCGCCCCCGGTGAGCCCCATGCAGGGAGGAAGGGGACTCGGCACAGGACTTGGCTCATCTCCCCCCACGCCCTTGAGGAAGGACGTGACGAGACAGACCCCGCTTTGCAAATGGCTCCCCAAGAGCTCGTGCACACGCTGCTCTGTAATAACCCACCGTCCATATCATTACCATTAATTATATATTAACATACCCTGTAATCTTAACCGCTGCTAAGTCGCATCTCGGGGGGTGGGGGGCAAAGCGCTTTCAAAAGCCACCTGGCTGGTTCTCCTCTGGCTCTCCCTGCCCCAGGACGAGGATCCAGCACGCGGCTGGGGAAGATTGGGACTGGGATGGGCAGATGAGCTGGGCAGGAGCCACAGGGAAGGCACCGGTCTCCCAACCATCCCATGCTCCTGGGGGACCATAAGAGCACTGAGCACATAACGCCAGACCACCAAGCCTTGAGCCGCTCTGTCCGCCACACCAAGGAGGCCTCACGCACCCTGCGTGACACCAAGGGCGCTCGTGGTGCACGTGGGACATGGCTGCAGGAGAGGGGACACCGGGACCCCTCACTGGGGCTGGGCCACCTCGCTGTTCATGCAGCACGTGAGGAGGGCAGCTCAGCCCAACCAGACCCGCAGGTGCTTGAGGAATTCTCTGGATTCCTGCACCTTCCCCTTCCCCCCGCTGCCCCCAACCACCCCACCCGCCGGCAGCAAGACCCTCGGCATCCCTCACCTCGCACTCCTCCCAGCCCCCAAGCTTGCTGAACAGCTGTGATTTTTTCCTTCTACCAAATCAGGGAAATTTGGGAGAGGAGCGACGTGGGGCGGGTAACCAGTGCCACTTCTCGCCCTGGGGGAGCTCCCACGCTGGGATCTCCATCCCCTGCCGCTGCCTCGGCTCCCCAGGGCTCAGCCAGCGCGCACAGCTTTCGCCCCATGAGGCAGGGGGGGCTGCTGCTTTGAGCCCCTTTTTGGAGCTGCCTCCTAATAGTTGCACCGATCCCACCTCCAAGACAATCCCAGTATCAGCAGCACAGCGGCACTGGGGACAGACATTTGGGGTCTGCGCTGACAGAGGGGGTGTCTTCTCCTTTCGATTCTCCCAGCGGGGAAAACACACACAGCGTCCTACCCGAGCCCCAGCTTCAGGAGGAAAGCAAGGATCTTCCAGAGACGCGGAGCTTTCACCATTTCGTCTCCAAAGCGGCCACCACCTTCCAGTCACGATAGAGCTCCAGCCAAAAAAGAAAAAAAAAAAAGCTGGAAAGAAGCCTGGGGCTGGCTCTGCCCCGAAGCTGCAGCCGTTTCATGTGGCTCCAACGCCTCTTGCCCGGCAGCTCGCACTTTCAAAGAACCACTTGCATGCACCCAGGCACACAAAACACAATTAATGAATGTCTTGCATCCCACTGTGTGTGTTCCGACAGGGCCCTGCTTGCCAAGAAGAAAAAAAAAACCCAACCAACGTGCGTGTGTGTATGTATGTGTATACAAAGGCTTTAAAGAGGACGTTGCTTGCATTTTTTACAGCTTTATGGAAGGGTTTTGTTCTGTTTTCTTTTTTAAATATAAAAGCCTAAAGCAAATATAATCCAGAGAAAGGTTTGGTGGCTGGGGTTTTTTCTTTTAAAAAAATCTTTAATACTTTACGTAACACCTGTAGAGCACCGACACTCCCCAAGGAACATGTTTTATAGTAACTGTTTCGGACTGAAAAAAAGGCAACTCCTCAGAAAAACATTGCTACTGGCTAATATTACACACGCTGCCAACGTGAGTATTCTTTCACGAAGGGAGAGGATTAAGGTTTTCAGGGAAATCTATCCCGGGGTTGACACAGCAGCTCGACGAGCTTTAACTCCCAGGCATTGCCCAGTTGTGCAAAGCCGCCTGCGTGCTGAAACGCTCTCAGGGCAAGCCGGGCATGGCAGGAGTCCACCCGCCTCCGCACAGGGACGGAGCTGGGCGAGAGGAACCCTGGTGCTGTGTGCAAGGAGTCGGTTTATTACGGAAGAACAATGAAGCAGTTTCATCTCTTTCCCTGGAAAACAAAGAGGGAAGCTAACGTGCCAGCTGCGGCGCTACGGTTAAGCCTGTCAGCGAGCACGGATGCTCACGGCAGCAGCACAGGCAGAGCAAAGCAGCCAGCCATCATCAGGATGGGTCTTCTCACATCAACAAGAGACGTTTCGGCTCTCTGAAGTGGTCTTCTGCTTACATTTTGTCCCTTGCAAAACTACCTGGCACATACATTCATTGGTGGCTTAAAACACCCGAGTTAGCAAGCTCACGGCAGGACAGTCACTTAAAAAGAAATTCTTTTGTTTCTAATCAACAGAGATTTGGGGGCTACGGAAATTCTCAGCAGGAAGCGGACACCTCAAATTCAAGAGCTAGCACCAACAGATTTTGAATGATGTATTAAAACTCACAATTCACCTGTTGCCACCTTCCTAGGCCAGGTAGGTGGATCATATTAAGACGCAAAGTGAATCACAGCTGCCGGGTTTTCACAGTTTTCCTTCAATTACCAAATTATTGCCCTTATTAGAGAGAAGATACTTGCCTGGAAAGCCCAAGCGACTTCCACTCCTCTAAAGCACCCCACGGTTTAACTGCATTAGAATAAACCATTCCACTTCTTTGGACCAAGTCAGAATTGGACTCTCTTGACCAGTTGGTTACCCACAAAAGCCACCCACTGCAGTACATTTGCATACATCTATGAAAGGAGAAAATAGAATCACTTTATTTTCAGTATACAGACCAAATCCCACCATAAAATAATGAGCGAGCACACACAAATAAAATACTCCGCACTTAAAAAGCACCCATTTTTGCCACGTCTGCTGACTCCGTCGTTTGCCATGTGGCCAGCACAGCTCTCCAGCGTTGTTTCCGTGAGCGGCTGCAGTACTCCCAGGAGCAATACTCCATTTACTACAATTCAAAAAAACATTCTCACTTGGCAGGTAAGTGCTACATTTTCCTGTACGCCTTGAAATACTAGTTAGGTACAACAACACTATTTCATCATCTCTGCCCCCAAACTACGTCGGCTCCCCCTCCCACCCGTACACTAAAGCAAGAAGAATTACTTCTACAAGGAGGTAAAAATCACCAAGTTCTAGCAATACAAACTCTTCAGAGGTGCAGAACGGTGGCATACCGCAATCCGCAGCACGTGAATACGCAGCACAGACAGCGAGACATAAATACTGACGAGTTGTACACGCGTGCATGCACACAATCACCTCTGTAAAGCTTTCTCCACAGCGCAACTCCTTCCGTGTCACACGCTTTCCGCAGGAAAAAATTGAAAGAAAAAAAGCCCTTCTCAAATTTAGTCCGTTTAAAGCTGCCAATAAAATTTGATTCCATGTGCTATCAATGGGCATGTTATTGCTTGTAGTAAATTGGAGAAGATCTGGACCTACACAAGACAGTCATTTGCAAAGCACAAAGGTCACCAGTGGCTCCTAAGCAGTTTTACAAACTCATCGTTGCAGCTGGTTATTTCCTGCACCCTCCACACCAGTGGTAAGCTATCATGCTCTGCAGTTCTAAACACGCATCGTACCATCCTCTAGAAAACGTGTGCGGTGTCTTCTCTCATTTTAAATACACAAGAGCAGTCAGCATAAAAAAACCCGTTACAGTCAGTTTTACAAAATCCATCATTCATCTTTGCTCGTTCACCTGAAAAATTGGTGACCAAAGGCCAGCAGCGCCTCATCCTCTCAACACCAAGAGAAGCTGACGTTATCACAGAGATATTTTACACGTGATTGTGGAGCAGACACATTCTCACCGGATCTTCAAGCTGCCAATGACCTCCCTCACCCATGGTGAACCTGACCAAAGTGTTTAAGAATCCAGTCTTTGCGCCTTGTACCTCTAATTGAATGTAAAGTTTACAATTGACTGTCTTTAGGGAGTAATAAAGCAGCTTCTGGGATTTCTTCCAAGCAAACACTGACTCAAAGGCTCAATACAAACTCACAGTGTTACATGGGAACACCACAGCCCGCTCTAGACCCCCAGCCAGTCACTGACAATCCCCTAGACCTTCTCTTAAAGTCAGGCGCTGCACAATCATGTTCTTTCCTAAAACATCCCGACCATAACTTTGTTTTACAGCCTCTCCTGCTAGCAATACTGTTTGAATCAGTTCTGACTGCAAATGCTGTCCTTCACCTGGTGAATATCGTCAAATCGATAGATTATTTCCTGTCTACCAGTGCTCAGGATGCAATGCTACCTAGAAAAACATACAACTAATTCTTCCAGCAGGTGATCCAAACCAACTCTGTCCTCAAACAGCGGATTGGCAACAGCAGGCTGCAGACTGCAAAGTCTCCAAGCTTTCCATACCATGAAGTGAGGTAGCAACAAGCAGCCTTTGAAACAGCGTTGTCTCTGTATTTTTTTCCCCTACTATTAAATCCCTTTTCCGCACAATTTAGTGAGTGAACTAGAGGGTTCTCTGGAGCCATGGAAGAAGAAAAGACATGGTAAATAAATAACAAATGAGAAAAAGAACTAGGCCAATAGTTTTGCAAAGTTTTCCTTTTTGGTACCAGCACTGAGCACTGCTCGTTTCCAGGTGGAGAAATACAAAACACTTCAGTCTCTTTGTGAGCTTAAAGTCCAAGCGACTTCTGCACAATCTGCTTGGCAATTCTGTTAAATTGTTCTCTGTCTTCCCGCCACATCTTGGAGGCATCTACGTTGGCTCCACTTTCGTCATTTGGCTCTGGAATGAGAAAGATGGCAAGACAGGTGGGCAAGCAGGTAACGGAGCAAGACTATCTCGCTTTTTTCAGTGATGTCTCTGTACTGCCACTTTCCTGGGGCTTTGGTACACTTCCCCTGCTTGGGACTACAGAAACATCACTAAAGAAAAGCCAGTGGCAGCTGACGGATTCCCAAATGGTTCTGATTTACCTGATCACAAGAGAATATCACAGCAAGGTCAGGTTTAGATAAGAAACAAGTGGCAGAGGAGCAAGACTTTCTTTTGCTTATGCTCTGAACAGCTGAGCCCCGGCATGCACACGGAACAGCACAACACGGCCCCACCAGTGCTGTCAAGGGCTTTTAAAACTGCACGCTGCTCCCTGCAAAATGTTTTTTCTGGTTCTGCGGCTTCACAGACACAAAGCCCCCCCAACCAGGCCACCCAAACAGGCTCTGTCACTCTTTAGGATGGCTTGTTCTATTAAAAAACAATAAAACAAACCAAGAAACCCCATAGAATGCTTTCATTTCTGCAACATCTTTCATCTGAGGATTTCAGAGCACTTTGCGAAGTACATCAAGCCCCTGTGACTCAAAACACTTGGTTTTGTACAGAGGTAAGCTGTGGCACGGGCTTTATCAGGTTTGTGTTCAGCAGGACAACAGCCATGGGATTACTCAAGTCACTAAGAACACACTCTAACCATTTTGCTTCCCACACTAGTCCAAATCCACGCCAGCCCAGTTCAGGACCAGACATCTTGGGCTCATGGCTTTCTTGACACAACGCTGATGGTCTGTCCTTAAAAGCCAGGAGTGGGGACAGGAGATGTGCAGGTCACCCAGTTTGGTAAGCTTGGGCTTACACTACCTGCGGAGCCCGAGAGAAGCCGAGTGTTGATGTTTTAGACTAATTCCTCCAAAAGCCACTGGGAAACAGGATGGATAGGGAGAGAACAAGAGAGATCAGGTGACTCCTATGCTAACCAGTCTAGGTAAGGCTGCACCACAAATGAAGTTCTTGGAGGCCACGGGAAGCCCAGCCAGGTACTGTTTGTCTGCCCAGCTTCCCAACAGTAGGTTGCTATGCTGAAGCTAAAACGGTCACATGGAAGAATCTCTTGCTCTTTGATCAACCTTGCTGCTCTAAACCTTCTAAAACCTTTTATCCTTCAAAACCGATTCTAAGGGACTTTTACTGAACTTTTGGAGGAACTTTTACTGCCCTTTTCAGGCAGTTCAGCGGCTCCATCCACTTTGTGGAAAAGGATCCATCTTTCAGGGAGCTGTACACAACTGAGCTGATCCATAGCCCTTGCTGGATTTAGGGAAAGCCATTTAAAAGACTGCACAGAAAGTTTTTCACCCCACCCCTCTTCTCAAGAAGCCTTCCTCCAAATCGGAGACGGCCGAATGGGGGACCTTCCCAGGCTGGCAAATAACCGAAATGGAGGGCGCTGGCTTGTGACTGGACTCCAGTTTACCACACTGGTTAGTCTCGGCTGCTAAAGCCAAATCTAACGCAGGCTGTAATCCCCAGCTCTAAGACCTGCAAAAGCCGAATAGAGATCATAGCAAATTCAACGACAGAGCGCAGGTTTTATGCAGGAGCAGGGAACCAGCTGAGCCCCAGGACCCACCTGACCATCACTAGCTGCTTGGTTGCTGCTGACCTGGAAGGAAAGCAGTGCAGTTGCTCGCAAAGCTGGAAACACCTATTTGATAATTCAGTCTTCCCCCCGCAATGATTTTCAGCAAACTGTTTTATCAATAAATAAATATTAGGGCTTTAAGAACTCTGGTCGCTGCCAAGCAGTTTTAAATATCCTTTGCTCACTTAACATATCAAACAGGCAGAAGCAGCTCTGGCTAACTCAGTAACTGCTATCTGAGCTACTGCTAATAAAACAGCAGTCCTTACCTGCCAGCATGCTAACGACTGACAAGAGGATCTTTTCCACACTCTGCACGGGACTCCACCGCTCAGCGCTGCTTTCATATCCCATGGGATCATCCCCAGGAGCATGAAGAATAGAGATGCAAACTCTCCCATCTGGGTAAACTGCACAAGAAGCACAGGGGATTGATGGTTACTTAGCGGAAACACTTTGCCTCTCCGGTTCTTTTGCACAGATGAACGTTCGGACTTGGCCTTCATATGACTGATGCTGAACCCAGTTTTAAATTTCCTCTTCCAAAGGCAAGAGGACACAAAACTCGGAAGATAAAAATCTAGCAAAAATTTCCTTTAAGCAAACCAAAGCAAACTTGGGTCATCCTGCCCCAACAGAAGCCTGCTGGGAGCAGTCGTATCATTTAATAACAAGCGACAGGCTCCATGGAAAAAAATAAGAGATGCAGCCTGGTGGAACAAGGCAAGTATTGATGCGCAGACACAGCTCCAAGGAGGTGACTAGTCCCACCTAAATCAAAGGGTAACAGTCCCATAGCCCTGAGCGCACCTCGCAGTCCTCCACTGGGCTGTGACCGTAAAAAACATGAAGCAAACGTGCTCTGCTGCAGCAAGGAGGGAAAAGCGGTGTGTGTTATAAGCAATATAATTGATCTTATCTTGAACATTACTGAGGTGCAACCAGAAGAGTTCACAGTACATTTTTTTTTTCATATTGCTTAAAGCTCAGCTGCATTAAAGCGCATGGAAAAAAGGTAACCTACCAATTAAGGACACGGCCATCTTCCCCTCCCACCTTTAGTACAAACAAAGCATCTGCAACACTGGACTCCACTGGATAATGAGGCCAACGAAAGGTTGAAGAGGCAACACGAAGAGAACGGAGTTCAAAGAACTGCTTTAGCAACGTGGTCTAATTCTGCAGCCTCCAAAGAAATGACAACTGTAGCCCAGTGCTTTCAGTGCTGCTATTCCTCCGGTGACCAAATCTGTGCCATTGCCAGGAAAACAAGACAAAACAAAAAGAGGGAAGGACTGCTGGAAGCATTTGTGCTCATTTCCAGTTCCTTCTATTCAGCCAGCTAAAGTCTGCACAACCCTGCAACATCTAAGTGCTTTGGAAGATTTTTATTTACATCCCCCTTCCTGCAGCCGCTGGTCTAGCTGTCGCTGGAAGAGATGGAAACAGCACGTGCTGAATCAGCACTTCTCCTTCCAAGTTAAGACCACAGCGGCAGAATGGGTTTCACCTGTAAGTTACTCTGATGTTTTTATGCAGCGTGCCTCATTTAAAGCACTTGGACCACAGTGGCACAGTCACAGAATCCCAGAATGGCAGGGGTTGGAAGGGACCTTCAGAGATCACCTAGTCCAAACACCCTGCCAGAGCAGGGTCTCCCAGAGCAGGCTGGACAGGAACGCATCCAAGCAGGTTTTGAGTATGTCCAGAGAAGGAGACTCCACAGCCTCTCTGGGCAGCCTCTTCCAGTGCTCTGCCACCCTAAAAGTAAAGAAGCTTTTCCTCATGTTGAGATGGAATTTCCTGTGTTCCAGTTTGTGCCTGTTGTCCCTTGTCTAACAAGGCACCACTGAGTTTGGCCCCATCCTCTTCCCACCCGCCCTTTAGATATTGCTGAGCACTGGTGAGATGCCCTCTCGGCCTGCTCTTCTCCAGGCTGAACAGACCCTGGTCTCTCAGCCTTTCCTCACAGGAGACGTGCTCCAGCCCCTTGATCATCTTCATAGCCCTGCGCTGGACTCTCTCCAGCAGCTCCCTGTCCTTCTTGAACCAAGGAGCCCAGAACTGGGCACAGTACTCCAGATGTGGCCTCACCAGGGCAAAGTAAATGACCTCCCTTGACCTACTGGCCACGGTCTTTTTTATAAACCCCAGGATGCCATTGGCCTTCTTGGCCACCAGGGCACACTGCTGGCTCATGGGCATCCTGCTGGCCACCAGGACTCCCAGGTCCCTCTCCGCAGAGCTGCTTTCCAGCAGGTCACCCCTAACCTGTCCTGGTGTGTGGGGTTATCCCTCCCCAGCTGCAGGACCCTACACAGGCCCTTGTTGAACTTGTCTTGCAGTCAAGACAGCAAAGGTTGATTTCAGGAAGACACACATCTTCCCACTTTGTCACTCAGCACTAATGAAAGACTTGCCGTTAATCATGACTTTGAAGTTATTTTTGCCAGAACGTCATTTTATTTTAAGAGAAGATAGTTCTGCGGTGTCCCAATTCTCCCTGTACCTAACAAACTGCAAAAATAAGAGAACACAGTAGACCTTTTAAACATTCTCCTTGCAATTCGTCACAGGTGGAGGAGTAAGCACTTAAGGAACAGAAAAGGCGCAGCACGGCCACCCATTTTCTGGGTATAACCAGATCGTCACAATCCCACCTAAGACAGATTCACGTGTCAGCTTTAGGTGATCTCAACTTTAGACGACCGTGAGTCAAGGGACTTCAAAGAGCTGAGCTGACCATTCAGTATTCCAGTTAAGCATGACCATTCCAGTTAACCCCACAGAGGAAGTGCCCACGTGTAGAGCCACTCTAACATACGAGAATCAGGCAGTTTGGGCTTCACTGCACGCCACTCCTCCCGGCTACACTGCACACAAAGCAGCTGCGAGCAGCGAACCTCAAGCCAAGGCCACAACTGGAGCTGCAAAGTATTGCGTAGACAAGGATTGGCTTGCGGAGATCAGTCCTGCCAGGAAGTTTGGGTGAGGAAGTCCAGCCGGAGCAAGGTGCCGATGTGACCACACCGCGTCCAGGTGCCACACACTGCACCGCTGCAGCCACCAGAGCTTCAGAGGTGATGCTACACTGTCTCGGGCACATCTGCACAGCGATGTGGCAGGTGTGTCCGCCGCAGGAGGACAGAAGGATGTAGATTAATGGGCAAGAATCTGCATCAGTGGTGTTTTGAGAAGGGAAGAAAGGACAAACTTCAAGAAATTGCAAAATTCCTTGGAATAGGACGAAATAAATCGATTCCCAGCTGAGATTAAGATTTGTGTTACGCAAGTGCAGCAGGAATGTCAGCTGGGAACGAAACACCAGGCAAGAGGGCAGCATTTTCCTTTTATTGTTCTTAAGTGGCAAAGACCGAATAGCCTAGAATACAGATCCAGCCCATCAAATCTGGGGGATGATAAACAATCTTTACACAATCCATGTTGAATTAGCAGATGTGTTAAGCAACAATTTTATGAAGAATGCAGAGGCTGACTCCAGAAAGTACTGCTCCAGGCTGAGAAAGACGGCTTTAAGGTTATTACCTGTCCAAGGCTCAAACTTGTTAGCTGTATTTATTACTTCCATAATTTCCACTGAAAAGTCTTATGATAATATTGTCACCATCAGAATTGCAGAGAAATGGCCAGCAGTCTTAATATTAAAAAGCCTGCAAATGTGTCATCTGCTGAGACAGAGCACTCCATTTTTTCAGAAAGATCACATCAGAAATGTTACTAAACCCACGACTTCACAGGGAAAACGCTATGCTACCTAGTAAATCTGCATCCACACTTCGGCGAATATGAATAAACTTTCACTCATTAAAATAAGGGCAAACTGCTTAAATACAAGCCACAGAGCAAGACTGAGACTGCGTTAATTCACTAAATCTCCCATCATGTACAGAAGATTTCTCTTTAGATTATTTACAAGCATTCCTAGAATGATCTTAAAGGCAGTGAAATTGTTGGAAACTTTCTCGGACTGTTTACGACCAAAAGGTATATGAGGAATAATGTGATAAAGAATCATAGAATGGTGTAGGTTGGAAGAGACCTTAAAGATCATCTACTTCCACCCCCCCTGGCCCTGGGCAGGGACACCTCCCACTAGTCCAGGTTGCTCCAACCTGGCCTTGGACACCTCCAGGGATGGGGCAGCCACAGCTTCTCTGGGCAACCCCGGCCAGGGGCTCACACCCTCACAGCCAGGAATTTCTTCCCGAGATCTTGTCTAAATCTCCCCTCTTCCAGTTTGAAGCCATCACCCCTCGTCCTATCCCTACATGCCCTTGTAAAAAGTCCCTCCCCACCTTTCCTGTAGTCCCCTTCAGATACTGGAAAGCTGCTCTAAGGTCTCCCCGGAGCCTTCTCTTCTCCAGGCTGAACCCCCCAGCTCTCCCAGCCTGTCCTCCCCGCAGAGGCGCTCCAGCCTTCTCAGCATCTCCAGGGCCTCCTCTGGCCCTGCTCCAACAGATCCAAGTATTTCTGATGTTGGGAGCTCCAGAGCTGGACACAGTATTCCAGGTGGGGTCTCACAAGAGCAGAGGGGTAGAATCCCCTCCCTTGATCCTAAGACAGAGCAAAACTGCTGGCCAGCTGAACAGTCCTACTGCGTACTCAAGGCTGGAAACGGAGAGAAGAACCCTTGGTAACGATGTCAGCTCTCCTGCTGCAAAAGTTTGTTTTCAAAGTGCACAAGCAACCTGCTCCCCCATACGTCCTGCTGCATCAGACTCACTGTTTGGATGGAACATCTCGCACGTGAACCTCATCTTCGGAGGACTTAATGGGTAGTCAAGTGGAAAGCTCAAAATAGCAGGGAAAACCCCATATTCGAAACAGGTGTCTTCAGGACCCCTAGAAACAGATAAAAAAGCTATTCAGCAGAGTTTTAAAGAGTTCTTTCACCCAAATTCTTGTCTAACAAGACATCTGAGGTGTGGGTTGTGTCATCTTCTCCAGAAAACAAAGAGTTAATGCACTCTTACCCCACACCTCATAAACTTAAATCCAAATATGGGGTTTAGGAGGGAAGGGGGAAATCAAAGCTTGCACACTAAATTACTAGGAAGGTCACAACACTGCTTAATTAGCAGGGTGTGCCTGGATATAATTGGAGTATCTGGCTCCAAGGCATGTTCCAGGATTTGAGCGTCTGCACGTCAAGAGAGAGCAGAGGCAGGTGTGGGACTCCTGTGCCTTTGAAGATACTGTTAGGCTGCACAAGACAGATGTCAAATGCCGTAGCTCAAAAATAATTTATAAAACCTACGGAGGTTCCAACTGCCAGTATCGAGTGTAACCACACATAAGCACTTATCACTGGTGCAAAAAAGCATAGCAACACTTTGGAAAAATAAAAACACAGCTCAAGGAGCTGGTAAACACAGCACAACAATGTTTCTTTACAGGTTTAAGGTATTTAGTTTGCACTCCCTCAAGCGCATGCGGAGAACAAACGGCTTCATCAGGGTTCTTGTAGAAACATTTCCTTATTGTGTTCATCATTTAGTTCAAAGTGCAATCAAGTTGAGAATATAAAGACAACTACTTTACCCTCCCTACTTAAAACATTTCTGGAAGGTGTGCAAAAAAGTTTACTTGACTGATTCAAACCTGATGAACCATCTAGAAGTTACAACACAAACATGATCTCCCCTGATTGGAAAGATTGTGAAACAAGCTTCATCCCTGAAAATCTTAGCCATGGAAACTTCGTGTACTTAGTAAAAAACTCTTCAAACAAGGGCTATGCTGTCTGTGAAATAAGGTTTAGGAATATATTCATGCCTCCTCCTCCTCCCAATCCACATTCTCCGTGACAGAAAGAACAGAAAAGTTTAAGGCCTCCGAACAGTTAAGACTGCAATTGGTAACATACAGAAAAAGAAAACTGAGACCAGAGAAACCTAGAGCCCTAGGAGGTTCACTCCCTTAAACTTTGGGATTCAAAAGACTTGGCTGGTAGATAAACACAAGAACTACTTCATTTAAACCTGAATATTGACACTGCCAGTTAAGTTTAGAGAAATGCATCAAACATACTGCAAGAATGAGTGCTAAACCATCTCAACCATTTTGTTCCCTTTTTCTGGCCTTTTCCCTAAATTTAGTCGGGATTCAATTCACATCTGAGAGTAAACTGAATGCATTTTTTTTCATGACTGTTTTAATTCCAGCTGCATTTTAAAGGCTTATTGTTGAACTTCTAAGAGTATGTACATACACACATTGAAAAGCTGGTGGGTGTCTTATGTTCTGTTTTGAGAGCAAACACACAGCCTTAAGGGCTCTTCTGTCAAATATGTTAACCCAACATGCTCCATTTTAGGCCCTGCATTATGTGAGCAAAACGCTTTTGTTTTAGCCATTCACTGCTGCCGGGATCAACTTCAAAGAAATTATTAAAAGCTAATCCAAGACAGCATTTGCAACTACAAAAAAAACCTCAGGAGGTTGCAACGTTGAGACCCGAGAGCGTCACTTTCAGTTCAAAAAGGACATTGGCCGGGCCAGGGATGGAGCACAGCACAGCACCTTCCGCAACCGCACTGCCTGCTTCGCAAAGATGTCCAAGTACGGCGCGTTCCAACCCTCCGTGCCTGATGTTACGCTCCCGACGGAGCTGCAATGCCAGTCCAACTCCAGACTGCCCAGTACTTGAGCAGGGTTCCTCCAAGAAACACCCAGACACCCGTCCCGCTGAGCAAAGCGCATCGAGCCAACAGGCCAGTCGCCTTCAGCTGCTCCCGAACGCCAGGAAAGACCCGCCGTGCGCGCGGGGAACGTGCTCCTTCTGCACAGGCTGGAGGCACAGAACTCTAGGAAAAACCTTGTCCTCAACCTGCTCCGTCTAAGACTCTTTCCAGCCCGCAAAGCAGGGACTCTGCAACTTTTTCCGCGCATGATGCTACTCTAGACTTCCCCGAAGCGCTGAGGAGCAGACATCAGGTCTCCTCCAGCCATTATACAGCATTAAACGTCTCGTTAGACAACCAGACTGTTGGGTTGTGTGAGAGTTGTTGTGAACAACTCTGTTGGCATACGATACAACACGAAAATAAGAAACCCCGAACCCCCCGAGCCGGCTATTACTTCGGCAAGGAGAAGACAAGGATGGCAGGTATCTGCCAAAATAGGAGGGAAAAGCACATTGACAAGGACAATTAATTCTATAATCATAGCTTCACATTCATTTGTAAATGGCTTATTTGTAAAAGGATGCTGGAAAAAGACCAAAACCCAGTCATTAGATGCAGAAAAGGGGAATTCCACGCTAAAGAGAAGTCCCAAGTCTAATTACAGATCTAATTACCTTTCTAGACAGGGTTTTGGTAAGTTGACTTCAATTTCTACTTTTTAGTTTTCAAGCAATCTTTAGGCTAATAAAGCTCTTATTACATGGTTTTGTGTCTTTTGGGGATAAATTTTAATAGCAACACAGACTTGCATATGCCAAGCAAAGGCGGGAAAACTTGGTCTTGAAACATTAAATTCCAGAACTTCCACAACACGGAGCAGCCTGTCGGACCTCAGGCAGTGCTAAGAAACGAGCGGCATTATGGTAAACTCTCTCTTGACGTGCTGGGACTATTTATTGTCACAAATAAGTCGCCCTGTTGCAAAGATTTGGTTTTCATAAATACTCTAATTCAGTACTGTTTGATGTCTAATCAAAAGGGTGCACTTTACACCAGGCTCCAAACCTCTACAGTTCAGGAAGGCTACCACGTTGTATTTTCAGTTCGGGATCTATTAAACTCACTTTGGGAGTACAAGAACTGTTCTGTCATTCAGAAATGTCAATAACAGCCTTAACATTTCTATGGTTAACATTTATCCAGCACTGCTGCTGCAGGCAAGCACACCGGAAATACATATTATTATTACCATTATTTTAAAAGGCATTATTTTATCTCCAAGCCAAACTCTGTGTAAGATCACCCAGCCCACCTCTGAACTGATAAATGGGTGATGTCTTTTCTCTCTTAGGTCTCTTTTTTTTTGGTATTCATTTACCATCGCAAGTGCTCTAGCTTTATAGAAATTGGGTGAAAGAAAAAAAATAAAGCATTCTGTTCTCTTCTTCATTACTGTGCTACGTGCCTACCTTTGCACTTCATCTGTCGAAAAATTTGAAGCCAGCTTTATTTTAATTTCTCATCTGCACTTCTTTCATTCCCATAATCTCACACAGCACATTTGAGATTACAAAACATTCGAGAAGATTATCACAGACAAATATAAACAAGCCATCTAGCTTGCTTTCCAAATGTACACAAACACCTCTACTAATAGAGTTTCGTAAAGAGATGAAAGTAACCGAACATGTTTAGGGCAAACATGTTTCTATTGTACCACAACTTCAGAATTTAGCAGATCTTAAAATATAATTTTATTATGACACACACAATACAGAAACCAAAATTAAAGCACCTCCGCCTCTCATTTTGTGCTGACAAAGACCCGAAGCTCAACACTCAGCACTTTAAAGGGCTTCCAAGTCTGCAAGCAGCTCCTGTGTTCTTTAAGAATTTGTTACTGGAAACACCAGAAAAAGTATTTTCTAGGTAATGAATCAAATCCAAAAATATTTCTGTGTGGCCCCTATGAAAGCTCTACTCAACCACACAATCTCTCCTACGAGAAAGGACCAATAGGCAGGAACTTCCTTCCATATTCCAAGAAGTACATTAAATCCTCTGGGATTTCTTACACTCCAAGCAACACACAGCTGTCAACTGAAATTCGGTACATTACAAAGCGCAATTTTCAGGAGAGTGATAACTATCCCACAAGCAAAAAGAGAAAGCATAAGACACCGCAGCCAAAATCTTTGGTGTCAGGCAACAAACTACCTATTTTTGTGTTTGTTTTCAAGGGACCGAGCTACCAGGAAGCACAACCTGTTCATCACAGGATAAACTGCTGCACATAAGCAGAGGCATTTGCCACCTCTTCATATCACGCAGCAAACAAGCGGCGGTAATCCAAATCTCCATTTACAAAGGCCTAAAATAAGCCAGAGGCTCCCGCTTGCCATAAAGTAGGATCACCACGCGGCCAGCTCATGTGGAATAGGTGACAACGCTCCAGCTCGGGACGCTTTTGTATTGGTTGCGTGCCTGATCCCAAGAGACAGAAATCTTGTTTTTCAGCCCCAGACGACAAACTGAGCTATGTAAAATTCTGCCACCCACGCTAGCGGAGCATCTCGGCACCGGCATTTGCAGTGAAAACCTGCCGAGAGCACAGCGGGCACCGGAACACTGCTAACAGAACGGGGCCGCCACCTGCTGCCCCTGGCGCCCGCTGGGACCCCCTGGCCCGGGCTGAAGGGAAGGAAACCACCAACTCTTACTAAAGGAATCTGGAAATCCAGAGCCTGGATCTACCCAAACAACAGACCATCAGCTTCAGGACAGACTTAGCGATTACGAGCTTCTTCGTCTTTTAATTCTGTAGCGTTTGCCTAAATTGCCAGACCTGAGTAACAAAGGTCTCTCCTTCCTCTCCCCTAGTGTTTTAGAAGTCCATTTGGTAAAAATCAACAGTTATTCCACGTATTCAGAGCTCCCAAAGAAAAGTACAGCATGAGCAAGAGAGTATAAGCGAGAGAGAAGACAACTTGTAAATGGTGGGCAAAATTTTGTCTTTTCGTGGCAAGTTTTGCTACGAACTGTACCCATCTGTTTGGGAGTGGAACGGGGAGGACACATTTGTGGCTTTGTCACCCCCCAAAACACAACCAAAACACAACAGGTAGCGATCAGAGATGTTCACCAACAGAAGAGCTTTCTACACAGAACCACTGCACCCAATGTCTTTACAACCCAGAAAAGAATTTAAAAGAATTTCTAAAGAATTTTAAAGAAATAATTTTCTTTAAAAAATTTGAATACTTTCTCAGATAAATCCCCTTACGTTTTTCTATAAAAAATTTGAATAGTTAGTAAATTAATTTTAGACATTGTTTTCTCCTATCACTGACAATCTGTGTATTTTGCTTAATCAAAACATGAGAAAAACCTGTCCTGTATTTGCAGTTGAGTAATGTTCCCAACAGGTAGCGTGATCTACAAGCAATTCATTGTTTTCTACAGTGCTTGTACACACAACATATATCCAAGGGAGCCCAAATGAGGGTCCCTGGCAAACTTGCAAGTTACTTGTGCTGAACGTTGCTTATAATAAGGACACCCATACAAGAAATGATCACTTAAGTCCCAATCCTGCCTCTGTCACACTCTTTAAATTCCAAATATAATGCACTGTTTGGGAAAGTTCCCAGCCAAAGGTAGGCCAAGGTTCATGTTTATGCAGAAGTGATATTATTTTTTCACATTCTCCTTCAAGTTCATCATAGCGTGCAAGTGCTGATTTCAGATACAAACCAGTATTAACTCACATAATCAGAGCTTCCCATTCAAAGAAGTTCTCTTCATTCATGGGACCTATTAAGAAAAAAAACAAAGCAACGTTTAGCGCTACCTGAATCCAAGGCTACAACTTGACAGTGCAAAAACCCTGCCCGGCTCCTCACCTGCTACTATCCCTTCTGGCGGGTTCAGGGTCAGCTCTGTGAAAACAAAAAACCACAAGGAATATTAACGTGACCTGCAAGTCCTAGCGTTTTGGCTAGCGTTTGGGTGGCCACGGCTTACAACAGAGATCCCACCAGCAAATACTCTTGGAGAAAAGCTTGAGGACACCATGGGAGGAAACTTCCGGCCACGCTTTACTGGGCTAATCTCCACATTCAGAAGGCCCAGTATCTCACTGCTGACAATTTAACTTCTTCACGCAAGACAGGTTTCTAGACAAAATTATTTGGCATTTTGTGCTTTTTCAGGCTCCCAAAACTAGTCTTCCCAGGGCCAGCAATTTAAAACTGAGAAGGAGGAAAAAACCTCTTTTCACAAAGCACTGGAAACACTCTACTCTCGGAGCACTGGGTATGTATCTGCAGATACAAACTCAACAGCCTGCAGAGAAAATGCGTTGTATTCCTGTAACCACTCTGCACCAATCCAGACTTGACAGCACCTCAATACAAACCCCAAAATGAGACAAAAAGGCGGAGAAGCAGAAGCAAGAGATATTTGACAAATGGCTGTGTTCCTTGAATTCAACTCCCCCTGCGCGGCCTGGAAAACGTGAGTGAAAAAACAAAGCAGCAATAAAGCAGCCACACTTGTTTGGATCCATCAATGCTCACTTTTGGTAGGAAACTGATACAATTCCCAATTCCTACAATAACCTGCAGCATCCGTACCTCATTTCAAGCCTGCTGAAGCCCAGCACCCTGTGCGCTGATAAAATAACAACCAGTTTTTCATAGAATCACAGAATCACAAATCACCTAAGTTGGAAGAGACCTTCAAGATCATCGAGTCCAACCATCAACCCAACACTGCCAAAGCCACCACCAAACCATGTCCCTCAGCACCATGTCTGCCCGGCTGGGAAACACCTCCAGGGATGGTGACTCCACCACTGCCCTGGGCAGCCTCTTCCAGTGCTTGACAACCCTTTCAGTGAAGGAACTTTGCCTAATATCCAATCCAAACCTCCCCTGGTGCAACTTGAGGGCATTTCCTCTTGTCCTATCGCTTGTTTCTTGGGAGAAGACACTGACCCCCACCTCGCTACACCCTCTTCACCTACCCACCTTCACTGAGTCAGCAGAGGAGAGGACCCCACCAGCATCTGGTCCCACAGCCATTGGCACGCCACCCCCGGCGTTACCTCTAAAGAGCCTGGTTTCATCCCCTTCCCCCTTCAAATCCAGCTTAAACCTCTTCCAATGAGCTCCGCCAACTTCCGTGCCAGGAGCCTTTCCCCGCTTTGAGACAGGTGAACCCCATCATGTGGCCAGCAGCCGCCAGCGGCGCGTGAACCGACGTGATTTTTCTGCCATCCACCATCAACTTCCAAAACGCTGCGGGGGAAGAGCCGCTGGCGAGGCAAAGTTCAGCCATGCCCAGGCAACCAACCGGTGGCCCTGCAGACCCCGGGGGACTGAACCGCAGCCCCCCAGCTGCGAGCGAGACACATGGCAGTCGGTGACACTGAGAGCGTCAGACCAGAGAAGGTGACAGTAATTAATCCAACTTAATTAAGGGCTGTGAGCTGCTTATCTAGAACAGTGTTTCCTAACCGACGGCGTGTGGACTACTAGTGGCCCGGAACACAGGGAACGCAGGAAACGCCAGGCGCATTCCCACGCACAAAAACAAGCACGAACGCGGAACCAGGCAACATGGGAAGTCACAAACGGATAAACCAAACGCTTGACCTGATTTCTGTTAGGCTATAGGTGAAACCTGTGAGTAGTGCTGCACCAGGGAGCGCCTGGGTTTTTGTCTTAAAACAGCTAAGTTACTGTTGGATTCAAAAAATGTGCCGAGATACACCAATAGGAAAATAGTGACCCTCTTCAGTTCCCTCAGATTGCCGTTAACTTCGGCACAGACCTCTCTGACTGAAGCTCAAAAGCACAGCAGTAGATTGAAACTCAGCGTTACGCTTCCCCACGACAACCTGACGTTAAGGAGCTGGTTTTTCCAGCTTGATAGTGGGTCTCTAACAGCTTTTCTTGTTGATTTTTTTTTTTTTTTTTAGACAGGAAGAGGGAGATGTCAAACCCAGGAGCTCCTGGAATCATTTTGCTCCATCTTGTGGCTCGCTCTAATAAGAAAATCCCTCTGATATTTCCCACAATTTCCCTTGGAAAGCCTGTCAGCCCTTGCAACTGCCCAGTGGCAGCATCCGCGCGTCCCCCGCAGCGGGCAGCCACGCAGAGGTGCACCATACAGCTCTCTACCTCCAAGGAAAACTGGGGAGATGGGAAGCAAAAGCCAAACCCCACTGACCAAAGAGTCTTTACAAGGATGCGCATTCCATTACCCACCTCGCTCAGCTCTCCCCTCGGAGACAGGCGGAAGAGGCTTCCGTCCTTAAGGATCAGGCAAAGTGCAGGGGCGCACGCGCTTTGATGTCGAGTGGCTGCTACTACACCTGGTCATCGAGGAAGGAAAAACCCCTTTTCCACATGGATGGTCACATCCTACCTTATGACTTCTCTCTAGAGCCGTTCAAAGGGAAATTGGGAGCAGTTTTTGGGAGCTACACAGCATGAATTGCCAGTAGCTGACACAGCATCAGCTGCTTCAGTCTTACCAGAGCCTCCAAAATAGGGTCACTTTAATGGAAAGTCAGGGGGGATTTTTTCCAATTATTTTTTAAGCAAGCAGCAAAACGCATGTGATCAGAGAATCATTTTTTTTAGCCTTTCACTGCAGAACGACTTTGACAAGTCAGCTAGGCCAAAGAGTCTCCCACCCCAATCTCCTCTGCCACCCTTGTGGCTGTCCTCCCGAGCCCGTCGCATGGCACAACAGTAGCGTGTCAGCAAGTGGAACAGCCCACCCTCTGCTCTTCACGAGATCCAGCCTGGGGGAACTTCTGGCTAGCCTGAGTTTGGCCTCCTGGCCTGTAAACCGCCCCCCACCCTGGCATGCGTGGTTTAAAGCTTTCCCGAGGAAAACTCTTCCCCTCTGCAAGCGCCACACCACATCATCCCCTTGCCTGTCCACCCAGGAAAGCAGCGTGGCGGAGTGCGCTCCCACACCCCAACCACCATCACTTGACAGCCTCAAATGGGGGTGTGCCGGTTCTGTTCCCAGTGTTTCCCAGCACATGCTGTTTCCCAGTGACAGCAAGGAGCTGAGCCCTCTGCCCATGCCAGCCGTGGACAGCATCCAACACAAGGCGCTGACAGGGGAAATGCGGACTCTGAAGCTACACCAGCTACTTGACAGGGGCAACCTGCCCAAACCGCGAGCCACCTCCCTTGATCCCCTTTCTCCAAGGGACAAGATCAGCAGAAAGACTTTGCAGGAGCCCTTGATGTGGCAGCTCCTTGCCCATGGCTGACTGGTGATTTATGGGTCCAGGAAAAAGCTTCCGAGGAGTAGAATCTCATGATCCATGGGACAACCGAGGCGGGAGCAGAGCCATCAGATGCAGAGGGGCCCCTCTGCCACGCGTCACCCTCGTGTGGAGCTGTGCGACCCCACACCCGTGCTGGAGCACAGCCCCCGTTCTGCAGAGCATCATGACTCCCTTCCTGCCACCAGTGGGCAGGTAACTTCTTTGGGGCAGGCAGAGCCAGGCCACCACCTTCCAGGGCTGGTATTTTACATGGTGCTATCTACCAGAGCTGCCACTGGTAGGAACTGGGGGAAAAGCAGCCTCCCAATGCGCCCACGGAGTAGCCTACTGCCAGGAAAGCCTTCAGGGTTCCTATGGAGCAAACGCACAAGTAGAAATGTCCTACTAAGGGATTTGATTCCAAGAGGCAGAAGGACGAGCAGTCAACACGGGAAGAAAAAGGATGAAACAGGAAGCCAGAAAAGGATTTGGTTTTGAAAGAGGTAAAGGGGAAGGCCAAGAAAAGTCTCTGTGGAAGACACAAGAGAGTCATGAGGCAAAGCTGATGCTGGCGGCTGCTGCTGGAAGGGAAGGCAGATAAGGCACCAGGTCACTCACACACCACCACAGCCACTTCAGGGTGCCCAGGGTCTGGGGCTTGGGGACGTGTGTTGGGTGCCCGCTGGAGGAGCCCACGGTTTTGGCCCACGGGTCGATTCACAGCAGCGTCTCTCTCAAGCACTGGGGAGCGTTTGAAGCCGTTTCCATCTCCGCATCCTCCACCAGGCAGCCTGTTCGGTTTGCGGCGGGGGGTTGCCACATGCAGCCAGGGGATTTGCTTCCAAATCAAGACGCAATGAAGTCCCAGCTTGTAGCACCACAGCTAAATCCTACTGTCAAGCTTTGCTTGTAAGAGGAGACTGGATGAAACGGAGCCGACGCTGGTGAAGTGCAACGCTTCTCCTAGGAACCTGGGGTAGATTTAGGCGTGGACACTTTTCATGCCTCCCTTTTCATTTCACGGCTCTTTATGGAGCCATTATAAGCCAATTACACCTTGGCCAAAAGAAGAACAACTGAAAACACCTTGCGAAAGACGTTCATAAAAAACCTGATCAAATTCCTAAAAGAGAAATTCAACAGTATGCTTTCAAAAAACAGCATCAATTTAGCGTATCTCCAAGGCGATTAAAAGCACAAGGCTCAGGAAATATTAAGGGCACACGTTCCCTTCAGTATCTGACAGCATCTGGACTGAGATGCTTTAAACCAGAACCTTGTTCTTTCTACTCTGCCAAAAAATCTGTTTTCTTCTCTCTTCGCCGACGTAGCATCCGAGCGGCATAAGGCAGCTAGAGCTCATGCAGACACGCAGCGCAGGGCACGTCTGAGATACTTCCTAAGCAAAACACTTAGGAAAGAGCATTTTCGAAGCAGGTTTAGCAGGGACAGCTGCAGAAGCCTACGGCAAAGGTGCATCCCTCTCTTCCCCCCAGCGAGAGCAGCTCATCACAACCCATCCCACCGCAGTAGGAGTTTGCTTCCAGCTCACATGAACTCTCCCCAAGCAATAAGGACAGGAAGCACAAGCTAAAGTGCTACCAGATTTTGCCCTGTATTTTTTGTGTATTTTTTCGGTGAATTCTGAAGTCTCTGAATTAACTTAAATCTCCTATTTTCAACCCGACAGCACTCCCAACGATACCTGTCAGCATTACAATCCACTGCTCTGTTACCTGTTTGTACCAGAAAGGAAACACAGTGCGTACAACTAGGCACCACAACACTTGCATCTCTACAGATTTGACGTAACACTTTCAAGGGAACCCATTTTAGATTTTAAAAGTCCAGCCAGTGATATCTTCAAGATCATGCAGCCAGGAAACACTACATGTAGAAAAAGGAATTTTCCATCTCTTAACACACACCTGGTAGTCCAGGCAGACAGAAGCATAAGCTGCTGTTGAGAGGCTAATTTCAGTCTTTAATATTACTAAACATTCTAAATCTAGAATTAATAACAAACATATGCTTAAACAGAAATTATTTCCCTTTTTACATCTGATTTTTTTTTGACAGCGTTATCTAAATTACTTATGGCAGAGTAGAAAAGTACGTGAATAAACAGGAGACAGCAACAAGTCATCACGCTCCAAATGTGCAAACAAAGATCTAAATGAGAACAAAAACTAACTCCCATCTCACCTGGCCGCCCATAGCCACCTTCCCTTCCTTCCCCTGACAAGGAAGGGTAAACAGGGCAATTTCACAGCCTTTCCTAAAACGGACTAACTTATTTTGGCTCCAGCACAAACTGCTCACAACATCAAGCATTTTTGTCCCGGTTTCAGCGACAATGGGACTCATTTTGCTCCTAATGCTTGGGAAAACTACACTTTTACAAGACTTTAGTGGCTGAATTTGGGAAAATACTGACTTTACAGCCAGCTACAGCGTGGGGGTTTCAAGGTATCAGCGTTTTCAAGCTCACCAAGTGCAGGGATGAGAAGGAGCAAGACCCGGGCACTTGACCCAGGCTACCAACAGGGTTATTTCATACCATGAACAGCACATTCCATGGAAATTAGAAAGTTTGCTGAGGTGTTCTCTCTCTCCCTTGATGGTGATGATCCAGAGAACTTCTCGCCCCAGTGCTGGAGCCCTGAGCCCTTCCCTTCCTCCCGAAGCCGTAGCGCTCGCAGTGTCCCACATTGGCTGTCCCCTGCTGGGATTGCCCGGCTTCCTATGGATAGAATGGGCTGAGCATAATCCTTACATATTTATATTGGTATTTGGATCAATATTGGTTCTTTAGTGTTACTAATTCTCAAGTCTTATTCTATTAAATCTGCTTGTATTTCCACCGCTGGGTTTCCTTGTTTTTCCTGATTCCCCTTCCCAGTTGGGCAGAGGTCATCAGGTCATAGAATAATTATCTAAATGCCAAGAAATTGTTTTGGGTTTCTCAAACCATAACAATTTTTTACATAAGGTAACAATAAACCTTTATTTAAAGATCTGAACACATGCGTGCACATACACAGAGGCAAAAAAAGATAAAAGGCAAGTAAGGAAAGAATCAGAAATCTGGTAAACAAAATACACCCACCAGCAAGGCACTGACTGCCAAACATTTCTGTCATAACTAGAAGTCACTAAGGGGAAGAGATAGAGAAGAAGAAAATTTAAGGAAAAAAAAAATGCACAAATATACACATAGATATATTTGCATGATTTCATCCAGGGCATGTAGCCAGGAGGAAAGGGTCATTGAAAGTCTTCTTGCCATTCCCATTCACCCGTGGCCACGCAGTGCTGACGCCCGCCCCAGGAACACGAACCGGGAAGACGCATCATCGGAAGGGAGATGAAAATTTATGCAAAGCTGAACCTCAGACTACAGCCCTGTCCTCAGACAGGACTTTCTCTTTTTCTGCAAAAAGCGGCAGGAGAACTGCCTACGACTAGGAACGGTTTTTATTTTTCAAAATAACTTTCTTTCGCTGAAAATTTCTACAAGACAAAACAGCTTCTGAAGAGCTACAACTAACTGCCCCGTCTTTTGTGAGACGCTATGGAGGCATTATAATTCAGGCTTGATTCTGGGTTTTGTAGCAAAGTTTGATGAGAGCACCCACTCAAGGAAAGTAACAGCCCTGGAAATGCACAAACAGCACAGGGTAACCCAGGCAGCCACCGAAACCAAAAAGCCTCACTTACTCTACTTCTTTAACGCAGGTCTCCAGAAGTCAAAGCATTGTACACTTGGTCATCGTAGATTACATTCATTTTTTACAACACTACGTTTTATTACAGTTGGGAAAGTATTTACAAAGGAAGATCACAAGATGTTAATCTCAGTTCATGGTGCTACCCTGGGAAACTACGCAGAGAAGATTCATGGAATGTCTGCCTGTAGCATTAAGTCAAATTCTTTATGACACTAATATCACTTTTTGCGATAGAATTCATCATACAAGACGTTCTAGTAAGATCTCAGAGCTTCTCAACAACAAACGATGCTTTTTGGGACCAAGAGGATTTGGGTAAGAGAAGAGACAGAAGCAGAGTCAAGTCTTTTTGCAGCTGCGGTGCTTCTGGTTTACACCAGAAAACTGCAGGTTTCTGGGACACACTGTCAGCTGGGACACGCAAGCTTTTCCTGCACAACGGCGCCGGAGGCACCTACTGCAGCAGCCTCAGCGGTGTAGGGCCGCAGGGCAGCCCCGACCCCAGCGTGATGGCTCAGCTTAGAGACCTGTGCTCCCCAGAGCGGCCCGAGAATAAACATGGTACTGGAAGGAAAAACGTGACTATAATTATTCTATTTTATACGGGCTGGAGTCTCCCACTAAATGATGGTACAGCGAGAAACATCTCCTCATCCCTGGACAACCTGGGGAGCTCCATAAACCACCCTCACCGGAGCAGGAGGCCAGTTCTTACACCCTCATGCCATCCCTCACCTACCAAATGCTTCTTTTTTTTTTCCCCCATTCTACTTCCTTGCTTGAAATGAAAGCCGGAATATCAGAGGCCTCAAGCTACGAGGTAAAGAGCGACAACAAAAAAGTTTATCTTGCCAAAAAAAAAAAAAAAGGCCCCTTTGGACACCTGGCAAGTGCAGCGGTGAGCAGATCACCCACCCCAGGAGGAATGGGAGGTGCCAGAGGGACCCAGCAGGTCTCTGCTCTCCCTGCACTGGGGCTGGCGAAGACCAACGCTCGCCACCCGCCCGCAAGTCACACCTCATGTAGATTTTTAAACAAATAAACGAGTCTACATCATAGATCACGAAGTTCCAGCCCGAATGCTTTTACCAACCACCGTGCTTCTGCTAAGGTCTTGACAAATAGATCTAACTATCCTTCAGGTAACACAGCTCTGCCGCAGAGGCTTCTGTGGCTGCGTTTTATTCCGCCTGGGAAATTTACCTGGGCAAAAAGAGAAAGAACCGGCCACTCACCCAGGATTCTCAGGGCTCCCCCATGACTAAGCTCCCCGTGTCACCGAACCCCAACCCCTCACAAACCGCGCCCCCCC
>VZSF01003246.1:13099-28677 GCA_013398295.1 Chionis minor | reverse complement strand
TCTCCCCCTTCCTTCCTTCCGTGCATCCCCGCAGGGACAGGGTGGAAGAAAGCAGTAATGGTCCCTTGAGCCATGACCTGCCCACGCTCCCAGCCCCGTATCCCACCAGCTCCCCCAGTTGCTAGTGCTGTATCCCACCCTCTTCTGCGGTTCCCAGTGCCATATCCCTCCCTCTCCCCCAACCCCCAGTGCCATATCCCTCCCTCTCCCCCATTTCCCAGTGCCCTATCCCTCCCTCTCCCCCAGCTCCCAGTGCCATATCCTGCCTGTTCCCCNTCTCCCCCTTCCTTCCTTCCGTGCATCCCCGCAGGGACAGGGTGGAAGAAAGCAGTAATGGTCCCTTGAGCCATGACCTGCCCACGCTCCCAGCCCCGTATCCCACCAGCTCCCCCAGTTGCTAGTGCTGTATCCCACCCTCTTCTGCGGTTCCCAGTGCCATATCCCTCCCTCTCCCCCAGCTCCCAGTGCCATATCCCTCCCTCTCCCCCATTTCCCAGTGCCCTATCCCTCCCTCTCCCCCAGCTCCCAGTGCCATATCCTGCCTGTTCCCCCATTTCCCAGTGCCGTATCCCTCCCTCTCTCCCAGCTCCCGATGCTGTATCCTGCCCGTTCCCCCAGTTCCCAGTGCCCTATCCCTCCCTCTCCCCCATTTCCCAGTGCCATATTCCTCCCTCTCCTCCGNCTCTTCCCCAGCTCCCAGTGCCATATCCCACCTGCTCCCCCATTTCCCAGTGCCATATTCCTCCCTCTCCTCCGGCTCCCAGTGCCATATCCTGCCTGTTCCCCCATTTCCCAGTGCCATATCCCTCCCTCTTCCCCAGCCCCCAGTGCCATATCCCACCTGCTCCCCCATTTCCCAGTGCCATATCCCTCCCGCTCCCCCAGTTCCCAGTGCCATATTCCTCCCGCTTTCCCCGTTCTGCATCAAGGAGCAAACCGGCAGGGGAGGAACCAGGCGCAACACCTCTGGGCATCCCCGGTGGTTTTATTTCGGAGGGACCCCAGGGGCCCGGCTGCCCCACTCTGAACCAGCTCTTCCCCCCAGGCCTCCTGTAGCCACGATGGACCATTCCTGGTCTGCGGTTGCTCTCCGGTGGGACAGGCTCTGGAGTCACTGGTGGGACACGGCGGGGATGCGCTCCACACGCTCAGCAGAAAACCTCCGGCACCGGGGAACTCCGGGGCCATGCTGCTTCCGCCACCACGATGGGAAGCCCCTGCTCACAGCTCAGCCTTCACCCAGGGATTTCACCTCCCTCGGGGTGCCGGCTCTTTGTCCCACCTTTCCTGTTACCTGGGAATCGGCCATTTTGTGCAGGGCTGTCCCACGCTCGCAGCACCCCGTACGTGCGATGGTCCCGTGGCTCAAAGCTGGGCTCCCCGTTACGCCCCGTTCACACCTTCTTTCCCAGCGCCCTCCTGCATCCTCCCGGTGCCCGTCGTCCTCGGCCACGCGCCCCGTGGGCGGCGAGACACTGTCGCACCCCTCAGCCGTGCTGTCCCCAGCAGCCTTCCCAGCACAGCAGCCTCGCAAAGGACTAATTAATCCTCCTGAGGGTCTTTTTAGACGCGGGGCTTGGCTCTTGGACAGCACGGACATGTTTCTTCCCGGACTTGGGCAAGTATCTCAGCTACTGAAGGACCTGGCTTCACCTCCCTGTGGCGGAGGGATCACCAGCTTTGCAGCGTGTCAGCCACACAATTCCTGCCCGCAGCCACCTTCGCAGTGGTCGTTAGGAAAATTAGCAGAAGCTCCATCACTGGCTGTCGAAGGCAGCCCTGGGACCGGGGATGCTGGAGCCCAGGATGCTGGAGCAGAGGACACAGCACTTCTGCCCAGCGATAACCAGCGCCGCCCCGGCAGCGCTCCTCGCCCTCTGCTTGTCCCCAGGGCATGGTTATGCTCCATCTGGGCAGGGACCCGCTTTCCCAGGTGGAGCAGGTCCCTCTGCTGCCCTGGTCCAGCACAGGAGGATACAGCCTGTAACAAACGGGGTCCTGGTGAGGGGAAGCTGCTTGCAGGGCTCGTCCCTGCTGGTTTTGGAGGCACCGCCCCTTAAGTGCTGGGCGTGCGGCCAGTGGAAGTGCTCAAGTAGCCCAAAGGTGTTATACTGGTCCCAGTCCCCAGGGCAGGATGGGACCGGGAGCCTGTCACAGCCCGGGAGGGGTAAAGGCAGCTCTAACGACTTTGTGGTTTAGCACCAGCTGCCCCAACACATTGTTTGTTCTTAAACACAGCTCCTTTAGGGTCCCCTGTTTTTTTGGCTGGCAGGGGGGGCCACAACACCTCCAGGCCAGTGTACCCAGTAAACCACAGGGCGCAACCAGGGTCTTTATCAACACTTCCACTTCTTTCAGGGCTCCATGCTTTGTTTTACACGCGCACAGGGCAGTTTGCGCAAGAGGCACTGGGGATTTCTTTGAAGCATCATCTCCCAGTCCTGCACAGCTGAATACGAGGCTGTCGCCACCTCCCACACTTCTTGACCAGCAGCACCAGTGATGTCCAGCCAGTCCAAGGGACTCGTGCAAAGCATTTGACACTGTTCCGCGCAACATTCTGGTCTCTACATTGGAGAGACATGGATTTGACAGATGTACCACTCTGTCACAGTGGAAAAGGAACCAGCTGGCTGGTCACACTCAAAGAGTTGTGGTCAATGGCTCGGTGTCCAAGTTGGCACGGGGACCGGTGGTGTTTAACGTCTTTGTCAGTGACATGGACATTGGGACTGAGCGCACCCCCAGCGAGTTTGCCAATGACACCCAGCTGTGTGGAACGGTTGACACGCTGGAAGGAAGGGATGGCATCCAGAGGGACCTGGACAGGCTGGAGAGGTGGGGCTGTGCCAACCTCATGAAGTTCAGTCAGGCCAAGTGCAAGGTCCTGCACGTGGGTCAGGGCAATCCCAAGCACAAACCCAGGGTGGAGAATGGCTGGAGCAGCCCTGAGGAGAGGGACTTGGGGGTGCTGGTGAGGGAGAAGCTCACCAGGAGCCGGCACCGTGTGCTGGCAGCCCAGGACCACCCCCTGCCCCCTGGGCTGCATCCCCACAGCGGGGGCAGCAGGGTCGGGGGGGGATTCTGCCTCTCTGCTCCGCTCGGGGGAGACCCCACCTGGAATACCGGGTCCAGATCCAGGGGTCCCAACCGCAGAAGGACACGGATCTGTTGGATCAGGGTCAGAGGAGGCCCCAGAGATGCTGGGAGGACAGGCTGGGAGAGCCGGGGGGGTTCAGCCTGGAGAAGGGAAGGCTCCGGGGAGACCTTCCAGCCCCTTCCAGGCCCTAAAGGGCCTCCAGGAAAGCTGGGGATCTCTGGATCAGGGATTGGAGCTATAGGACAAGGGGGAACAGTCTTAAAGTGAAAGAGGGGAGATTTAGGTTAGATATTGGGAAGAAATTCCTGCCTGTAAGGGCGGTGAGCCCCTGGCCGGGGTTGCCCAGAGAAGCTGTGGCTGCCCCATCCCCGGAGGTTCAAGGCCAGGCTGGACGGGGCTTGGAGCACCCTGGTCTGGTGGGAGGTGTCCCTGCCCAGCACAGGGGGGTGGCACTGGATGATCATAAGGTCCCTTCCAACCCAAACCATTCTATGACTGGGACAGAAGATGGGAGAACACGCACAAGAGCTTGGCAACGTGACCACCCTACCCTTTCAGCCTTCCTCCCAGCACTGCAAACAGTGCCCAGGCTACAGACCAGGTGCTTATTCAGCATTGACAGAGTAATTCACTCTGTCCCCACCTCCTGAAGCCGAGTGTCTTCTGGCAGCATTAACATCCACCTGCAAGGCTTGCATCTCCGACCATCCTGGCAGAAGCCAGCCGGATTCTGGCAGCCCGCGCACAGCTCAGCTGGCAGCCGGGCAGTTTCCCAGCTGGTTTGGCTTCCGAAATTCAGCTCGAGCAGTTTGTGTCTGAGAGCCACGAGCCTGGCAATGCAAATGGAACCCTTTATGCAAGCCCACGGAAATGCTACCACCTACAGCCTGGAGCGAGCCACCCCACCTGGCAGAAGGCAAGAGTCAGCTTTTCTGAGACAAAACTATCAAGGCAGACACAGTGCTTGCATGCAAGGCTCCTTCAGACCACAAAGCCAATTTTGGGCAACTATAGGACCCCTGTAAGAGCAGTCAGCTCCCATCCTCCTTTTCCCACCCCTGGGTCCCTTATGCAGGTAGCCCAGCACAGGGTTTCGTCTACGCCCAGCGCTACAGGAGCCCCCCCAGCCACCCCACCTCAATGAGGGCTCTCAGGGGTGCGAGGGGACACAGGCCAAGCTCTTGCAGAAAGTCCCAGCTCCTTAGACAGCAGCGCTACTCCCTACATTCAGCTTTTCCTAACAACTGGACAAAGAACAGTTTGGGTGGGAAGGGACCTTTAAAGGCCATCTAGTCCAACCCCCCCTGCCATGAGCAGGGACATCTTCAACTAGACCAGGTTGCTCAGAGCCCCATCCAGCCTGAGCTGGAACGTTTCCACAATGGGGCATCTCTGACCCCTCTGGACAACCTGGGCCAGTGTCTCACCACCCTGGTCAAAAAAAATTTCTTCCTTATATCTAGTCTAAGTCTTCCCTCTTTCAGTTTAAAGCCATTTACACATGTCCATGAACAGACAACTCCTTTCCAGCCCAGCAAGAGTTCAAGGCAGCCTTGCCTCTACCTCCCCCAGCAGCACCTGATAAGCCAGGGCCACGTAACAGTGCCAACTCCACCAGCCATCGCTGCCAACCCATACCTGGTGTGGAAGCATAATTAAACTCTTTCAGACAAGGCTAGTAATCAAATCAGTTTAGTATGTAGTCAACGTACTGTAAATGCATCTGAACCCTACAGTATTGCTACCAGCCGTGGTCCATCGAGCCCAGGAGACCACCTTTTTAGAAAGGCATGGAGAGGTAGAAGAATTGGGGCATTTCCCCAGATTAGTTGCAAGTGAGAACGTGCACATTGGACCTTCCTCCTGGAGGCCTGAGATAACCAGAAACTTGTGCTTTTTGAGAGGAATGCTAGTGTGCTGGGAAAGGTACGTGCACCTGGAGTAACAGCCAAGGCCTCCTGCTGACCAGCAGGTCAAGAAACTCTGCTGGCTTTTGCCTATAATGAAAGAAAAAAAAAAAAAAAGAAAAAGAAAGGAGGGGACAAAAGACCCTGGCTCTGTGTGTGTGAAGGGTATTTGGTGAAGCAGGAGCAAGAAAGATGCATAAGGTTGCTTTCACCCCTGGCCAGGGACTAGGGCTGTTGTTTGCATTGCTTTGGACTCCGTTACCACCCCAGGGGTGAGCGAGAAGAAATGTGTCATCCTCTGGTATTGCCACCACATTTTCCTGCACCAGCAGAGCAAGAGCAAAGCTCTGGAGCAAACCGAGCAAATCTGGAGTGGGGTCAATAGTGCCATCGAGCGTTTGGCTCATCTTCTGCGGCAGCTGAAGTAGGAAGTGGCATCACGGTGGTCTCCTCGTGGCGGGGGAAGCGTGGAGTCCTGCGGCTCTGCGGGAAGGCACTGTTCACTGAGGGAGGGGGTCGGAGATGCTAATTCTCAAATTTTGCATAAGGGTTCTCTTCCTTGAACAGGCCTAGAAGAGAAGAGAGATTTGTTGGGACAGCAGCTGCCACGCCAGTCAGGGCCAGCCAGAAACCTAGTTCTTGCTAACAACTCTTTGCCATTTGTGCTTCATCCAGCCTCCTGTCCTGCAGTCCTTCCGAAAGACCCGCTTTTACTCGAGCTGCACACGCAGTCAGCGCTATTGCACTCTCCTCCTCTGCACGAGAGGAGAGATCCAGCAAGAAGCTCAACCTGATGGCAAGCTCCTCTCCCAGACAGTCCATACAAGCTCCAGGTAACGCAGCACGACCTATCTTCCAGAGCACGCCTTCCACACGCTCCTTCTGGTGGAGTGGATTTGGAAGCAGAAAGCCCAGATGCAAATTTGTCATGGTTTTGCTCCAACCAAGCATTTAAACTGTTCTTAGACTTGCTCCCCTGGCTCCTACATCCCCAGCCTGGGGACGCAAGGCAGGGCACAGGGCTGACTTCTGGGCCAGCACTTTTGGGGGAGGAACAGCCAGAAAGGACGAGATTGCAAACTCTGTGGTCAGGCTGCGGCAGGACAGAGTCCTGGTGTGGCAAGACAGGCCTGGAGCACAGCTCTTCTGCTTCCACAAGCGGGTGCTTCCCCCACACCACAGGCTCCCCCAGGCACAGCTTTGCCTGCTCTTCCTCCCCCCGAGGAGCCAGCCCAGCCAGAGGCCCCTGGATCTCATCGAATCACTTGGGTTGGAAGAGACCTTCAAGATCGAGTCCAACCATAAACCTATGCCAAAACCACCCCTAACCCATGTCCTTCAGCACCACGTCTGCCTGGCTTTTAAATACCTCCAGGGACGGCGATTCCATCCCCTCCCTGGGCAGCCTGTTCCAATGCTTGATAACCCTTTTGGTAAAGAAGTTTTTCCTAATATCCAACCTAAACCTCCCCTGGCACAACTTGAGGCCATTTCCTCTTGTCCCATTGCTTGTTCCTTGGGAGAAGAGACTGACCCCCCACCCCCCCCACTCCTTTCAGGGAGTTGTAGAGACTGATAAGGTCTCCCCTCAACCTTCTCTTCTCCAGGCTAAACAATCCCAACTCTCTCAGTCACTCCTCATAAGACTTGTTCTCCAGACCCCTCACCAGCTCCGTTGCCCTTCTCTGAACACGTTCCAGCACCTCAATGTCCCTTCTGTCCTGCCTAACCTGGACCTCCTGCCCAACCTGGACCTGCAGGCAGATGGGTCTCCAGCTTTCCCTACAGCCCCCCAAAGCCAGAGACCACCACCACTACGCTCAGTATGGATGAGCCCAATTACTCCCTGCTTCACAGCCACCCTGGGAGAGCCCCCAGCAGCCCGGCAGGAGAGACCGCTCCACCAGCTCCAAGCGACTGGCTGCTTCCTGCTTCCTTCCAGGCTGCTGTCCCCCTTGGGCAGGTCCTCACCTGCCCTAGGGCCATGGGATTCACCTGGAGGACAACCCAGCCCTAGGAGGAAAGCTGTGCACTCCCAGCACCGGGGAACCACTGCCAGCACAGAGCACCCGCTCCACGGTCAGGCTGCTGCCTGCTCTCTGCTCCTGCCGCTCTGGGCACCCAGAGTCCCACCAGGCCCCCCAGTCACAGGGCCATGCCTGAAGGGCAGCGGCACTGCAGCTGGTGCTGTGTCTACCAGCTTCTGCTTCCCCTCTCCAGTCAAGCCCCAGCAGCTTCTCCCACATGGCCAGTTCAGAGGATGCAGGTCCTGGGGGTGCTAAATCTCTTCCCTACCCAAGAGGGTCAGCACTTGTTTGGGGTGTCCTGATTTGAGCAAGAACAGGACTAATTTTGCTCCTAATGCTTGGGAAAACCATACATTTAGAAGACTCCAGTGGCTGAATTTGGGAAAATAGGGACTCTCTAGCCAGCTACAGTGTGGGGGTTCAAGGTCTCGGTGTTTTTGAGCTCACCAGGTGCAGGGATGAGAAGGAGCGAGACCCAGGCGCTCGACCCAGGCTGCCAACAGGGTTATTTCATACCATGAATGACACATTCCATGGAAATTAGGAAGTTTGCTGAGGAGTGCTTGCTCTCCGCTGATGGCTGTGACACTGAGAACTTCTCGCCCCGGTGCCAGATCCCTGAGCCCTTCCCTTCCTCCCAAAGCCATAGCACTCACAGTGTCCCACATTTGCTGTCCATTGTTGGGAGTGCACGGCTTCCTACGGATAGAACGGGCTGAGTATAGTCCTCGTATATTTTACACTGGCATTGGGACCAATATTGGTTCTTTAGTGTTATTAATGTTAATTATCTAATCTTATTCTATTAAGTCTGTTTATATTTCCACTGCCAGGTTTCCTTGTTTTTCCCCCCGATTCCCCTTCCTGGGTGGGGACGGTTCATCATCATCATAGATTAATTGTCTGAACGACAAGAAATTGTTGTGGGTTTCTCAAACCATACCATGCCATGACCCAAGCCTCTCTACTCTCTCTCCCAGAGGGCAAAAGAGAAATTCACTGGGACAGGGGAAGTGGAGATTGTTTTCTCCACTGGCCAGTTCTCCTCTGCAGCTGTAACCATAGTGAGGAACAGCGTTACTGAGGCTGCTCGATCTACAGCTTAGTTTGAATCACTCGTGTCAGTACTGTACCGTATTTTCTTCGGATTTCGTCATGCCGTGATTTCATCTCTGCTCTCCTGCGAGAAGCAAACAGAAAAACCATGAGTCAGTTGGTGACTGGTGATACAAAACCAAGCAAGAGGAGCTACAGCTCCTTGCTTCTTTCCAACCCAGGGAGCTCCAGGCTGCCGGGTTTACTCAGTCCATCCTGCCGCCCACCTCCCGGAGGCACTGGGGGCCACCAGAGTCACCACCAGCAGCAGCCCGTGGGGAGTCAGATACACAGCACTGTTGTGATACCACATCCACGAGTCACCCCAGAAGGACACTGCTCGTGAGGTTTATATTCGAGCTAGGGTTGAAGCAGCCACTGACTGCACGTGTCAAGCACCATGTGCTTCCTGGAATCATTTCTGATGGTACAGACAGGAGTCAAATCGTCCAGCAGCCTGGGGCAGCGTGGCTTGCTCAGGGGGCAGCAGGGGCTGCGGGGCAACCTCACCTCTCCTCCTGCCGCACCCGCCTCCTCTCCCGCTCCCTGGCTGCTCTCTCCTCATCCTTGTCTGGCCTGGTGGACAGAAGAGCCTGTTAGCGGTGCTGGGCACTCAGCTCTGCAACAGCACGTAGTTGCATCTGAGCTACTCCGAGAAAACGGGGAACCCCTCCAATACTTGCTTTTTGCTCTTCGTCTTACAACAGCAGCAGCAGCAGCAGACCCCCAGCATGATGAGGATGGTTCCTCCCACCACGGACATCGCAATGATCAGGGCTTCAAAGTTCACTAAAGGATTTGACAAAACACATTTAGCACACAAAGACAGGGCTGCCTGGAGTTACTACAATATGAACAGGCGTACAGCTACTGTCACCAGCAGCTCCAGTCACTGGGCTGGAGACACGTGTAACAGCCTGGGAAAGCGAGATGGACATCATTATCTGTCGGTATACCAAACGCTGGCACAGCACGTCCACACCGACAGGGTAGATGTAGCAGTTAACTACAGCACTCGGTCACTGGCTACGAAGAAAAGCAAGAACAAATGCACTGGGGTCAAACTCCTCCGGCAGAAACAGGAGCAAAGCTGTCTTAATCACTAATCCAGGTGAACAGTAACCCATCAAGGGAAAAAAAAACCTGGAGGCTTCAGTGCTGAGGAGCAACCTCCAACAGAAAGGCCACAGCTGGCACTGGAGTCACTGCCCACAGGAGCCAGCCTCAGAAGTCATCTAAGATGAGATGACAGCGGACCAGAGGCACTTCACGGGTGGCTGGAGTCCTTGGGCATGAGACAAAGCGAGCCAAAATCCATTGGGAGTTATCGGCTCGGGGCCAGCGGTGCTGCCAAAGGTGGAAGGCTGCTTCCTGCACCCCACCACCACATCGTCCCCTCAAGGCTTGGGGGACCATGCACAGCACAAAACCCGCTGGGACGTGGTGGTGAAGCAGCAGCCTTCAGCCCTGGCCCCAGGGAGGCAGTTGTCCTATTGTCCTGCTCAGCTCTTGCAGTGGGAACAGGTGAGGCACCTACCAAAACGGACATATCTAGGCATCACCTGAAATCCTTCGAAACAAAGAGGGGTTTCTTCCAAGTATGATTCAGACTGTTCAGCGATTTGGGCCTGGGGAAATATTTGTTTAGGAGCCGGTTCACACACCAACTTACGGAAATCCTAGTGCACCTGAGTCTGCTCAGAGCATTCCTGATCCCTCTTCTCCATGCGGCTCAGACCCTGGGCCCAACAGAAAGCCCAAGCACCATGCGTGGCGCATTTCAGGGTGTTTCAGAAGATGCCTGCCTGCCCCCTCGCTGCAGGGACTCAGCAACAGTGGGCTCATTGGGGTGCTCCAGGCTGAGCTGACTCTGCCATCGACATTGCTTTCCAAGCCTCCTGCTCCCAACAGGGAGAGCTCCATCGCTGCCAACGTCGGCGCCATCTGACTCCCAAATCACACTGCGCCCCTACGCAGGCTACCATGGCAAGCACTACGCAAGGAATGAGGTTCCAGATACCAGCCACAGGCAGCTGCCGTGGCCCAGCAGGTCACCAGCAAGCAAGACCAGAATTCAGCAAGCCACACAGCCCCTCCACCAGTCACCTGGCAGCGGGGAGGTCTGCAGGTCCACATTCCCAGTAAGGTTTTGAGAGAGACTGTATTGGAGACCTGCCTATCCACAGCACGGTCTTTCCTCGGAGCAACGTGAAGCTTTCCACAGCTGCACTGCGACAGACCCATGGAGTCACGTAGGGGACAGCCCAGAGGCCAAGGAAGAAGCCAGCCTGGTGGGGGTGAGATGAATCCAACCAGGCTCTTCCGCTCAAAAGGGAGCTTCTCCACCAGCCCGTCTGGATTGGTGCTGCTGAAATGTTGGCTTTCAGGGTAAGCCTGGGGTTCGGACCACCCCACACCCCAGACAGAGGTCTGTGGCAGAGCACCAGGCACTCCTCCACCTGATGACGAAGGCTTAAGTCACACACACTAAAAATGCAGACTCATTTAAGAGCTAATCTTCCACAGGACTAATCTCCTCTAAAGCGAGTTTTACAAGCTAAGGAATGCGTTCTTCTACAATGAAACCTTTTGTGACGCTACTCACATAGAAACTCGTATTTCAAGGTCTTACACAAGTCTCAGAAAAGCATACCATAGTGCTCACAAAGAGGAGATTCTTCCTTCCTATGGGAGCGGTTTTGACTCTCGTGTGGGTAGAGAAGAGAGCCCAGCCTCAAGCACAATAGATGTCAGACAACCACAATTCAACTCCCAAGCTCCCCATCAAGGGGACAGGCGAGAGAAACCAAGCCCCAGCTTGCTCCCTAGCTGCCCCAGCCCCCAAAAGCTGGGTCCTGCCTGAGCTTGGTCTAAACAAGATGCTAATCTCTCCAGAAACCCACCAGGAAGCAGCACCAAGGAGGAAAGGCAGCCAACAGTCAGAAAAAGCTCCCGGAGGTGACCCAGCTGCCAGCAGCCAGCCGCAGCACAGTTTATGCAGGGCTAGTTTTGGAAGAGGGTGTTTTCTCAGGTGGGTAAGAGCCGAGCAGGACCACAGCACGCTCCTCACTAAAAGAAGCCCCACAGGCCTCCAGAGAAGTCATCATGGTTCCCAGAGCCCCCGTGAATTTTAAGAGCGTGCCACCCTGCTCAAGGGGAAGAGCCTGAAGCCAGGCACGGAACGACGCGCGGGGCGCAGAGGAGCGAGCCACCGAAGAAGTCGGCCTCTGGTTACACACGCTTGGAGCACCGGGAAGGGTTGCATGGGCAGCTGCCTGCAGAGCACCTTCAACTCCTGCTCCCAGGCGCTGGCTGCACGTGGAAGCCTCCGTCGCACCAAAGCATGAGGAACGTATTTAGTGCAGCTAAAACCCCACGGGTCCTTCTTGCCAGAAGGCAGGGAACTGCTCACGCTCCGCTTCCCCGCCCACGCTTCGGGGAGTTTGCAGAACCCTGGTAGACATCAGCCCGCCATTGCTACGCCGGCAGTGAGGAAGGGAAGCAAGCGAAACCCCCGTTACCACCGGCGCCAGCGGCAGCCAGCGCCGTTCCGCAGCGAGCGCTAATGGTGGTCATCGCTCCAGCACCATCCACTTACCCCAGCAGACTCCCCAGCGCGCAGAGCGGAGCTCGCAGAGGTCAGCCGGCGGGAGGATTCTCCGGACGGGGTACTCCACACATCTCCCACTGCTGGCACACCACAGGCACTGGGACACAGGGACCAGGCAGGGCAGCGTTACGGGAGTGCAGCAGTGCTGCCGGTCAGCCACGCTCTGCTTCGTTAGCCGCGGCAAGAGGGGTGCCGCTGCCCACTCCCCAGAGCCAGCAGCAATGGGATGCTCGGGAGAAACACTTGTGTTCAGGCAGCACAGGCTGCATCAGGCTTGCCGGCACCAGGAGAGGCAAGCAAGGGGAGTACAGAATTCCAGAGCAAGTAAAGGGGTTGAGAACCTTTCTCCTGGCTTGCATCATGGAATTAATCACCAATTCCTTCATGTTTAATACCCGCGGCATTTTTGGGACAAGAAGAAAGCCTTTGAGACAAGCCACCCAACGCAGAGGTGAGGAGCAGGGGTGTGTGTGCCCTCACTAGTCCTTCCCGGCCGGACTACCTGCAGCAGCTTTGCACCCTCCTCTCCTGGTGGCTCCAACCCCCCCAGTGCCAGCGTTCTGCTGGGCTTGGTAAAACTGGTTCTGGCTAAGTCAGTTATGAGACTCAACCCAAGTTCAAGTTTGCTGATATCAGAGATAAGGCGGTGGAGGAGGTTGGCAGGACACTGGCACGCATCCCGCATCCACCCAGTGCCACGGCACCCATGGAGCAGTGGATGGGCAGCCACTCCAGCCCACCCAGCTCCTTCACCACTGTCCCCCCCCAGGAGTGCCTCCCATCCGTGAGGAGATGCTCAGCAGGTCCCTTACTCAACTCCAAAAAGCAAACAGCAAAACCCAAGTAATTTTTAGCAATCTCTTCCCAGAGCACTGAGCTGGGGGTGCCCTCTCACCGTCACGGGTGGGTGGCATCTGCAGCGTGCACAGAACAAGGGCAGGGGAGCATTCCCCACCCCCTTCCAGGAGGGAAACTGCTCTGTAACAGCCCCGCAAAGCCTATGCTACCTCTTCAGGCATTGCGAGAAGCCAGGAGTTTTTACTGCTGCTACTTACGGTGACATTTTTCAGACACTCCTCACAGGTCCTGTTTGTGTACTGGTGACAACCTACGGGGGAAGGAAAAGAAAAGACACCTCAGTACTTTGAAGAGCTTCTGGGCGGTTTAAAACCCCAGGCTCCTCGGAGCCTGCTCCTGCCCTCTGCTTTGCCTGCTCCGGGAAGCAGTTGCTCTCATCAGAGGAGCGTAACACTGCTGCAAGAGCTGCCACCTCCCAATACACTCGGTGGCATGGTGGGAAGCCCAAACGCAAGTGGAAGTCATCTGCTTTGCCCACACCTACCCAAAGCCCCGAGCCACGTGTTCCTCTCCCTCCCTGGCTCTTATTTCCCTAAAAAGCCTGAGCATTTGCTGTGGCCGGCAGGCAGCGGGACAGCTGGAGGGCACAGCCGGGGTCGGTCCGGAGGGGCCCTGTGAGGACAAGGACAAGCACTGGGCAGGCGGTGCAGTCCCCTATCACCGGGTGACGGAGCAGCTCAAGCAAACAAGCCCCAGACAAGGAAGTTACCACCAGGAAAAGTAGAGGAGCACAAGGAAGATCACGCAGCTATGGTCCACGTGGGAGCCCGCGCCCTCCCTCGGCACCACTGCCACCACAGATGATGGCAGCCCCAAGGGACGCAGGTCAGCTGGGCGGTGGGCACAGATCAGATCTGAACACGGGACAAGGTGACCCAGGCCAGCCTGCAGCTCCCAGCAGTGACAGCTCTTTGGAAAGGTCTTCCTACAGGATACTCGCCTGCCATTTCACCGTCGTGCTCCCCCAGCTCCCCAGGAAGGGTGGTTTGCCAGCCCTTGAGGATCCACCATTTAAACCTCACCCCTGCCTACAGAATTTAAGCATCACCCTGTTTGACTATGGTTTAAAAAAAAAAAAAACCAACCAAACCAAGCCAAAACACAAACCAATTTGCCTGACTACTCAGTAACTGGTGGAAGAAGGATCCCTGCTTCACAGCACCTTAATCAGGCAAAGAAATCAGTCCCAGAGGTGCTTGTTTTCCACACTCGCAAGCAGCGAAGCTGCATTTTTCTCTCCCCAGCTGGCAGGAACCCTCCGCTGTGACCCACTGTCAACAGTCACATGCTCCGCGCAGCCCTCCAAACAACTGGGCAATTTATTAACATAGCTCAGATAAGGGTGTTTACACACCGCCCAGAGAGGGCCGAGATTGCAGATTTTAAACACTCTAGGAAGCTGCATCTTCCCTGTTTCTCCAGCCGAGGCCGGAAAAGCATCACAGCGCCGGTGCTGCCCCCGAGACTGTTTGCTTTACAAGGAGTCACGAATCAGGAGGCCATCAGCGGGCGAAAGGAGAGCCTGCAGTTTTAACCCAGCTTCCTACTGACGCTCTGCTTCCCCCCCAAAACCCAGCTTCCTACTGACGCTCTGCTTCCCCCCCAGGGCGTCTCCTCCTCTGGCACCCATGAGTTTCACCCTCAGAGCTGTGAGGTCAAAGCCACCCTCTTACAGCTGTATGGGAACAGGCTGTTTCCAGGACCTTGCAGCCCTTCAGGATTGGGGTTTTGTCCCAGCATCTAATCTCAGGGGACCAGCCCACTTGCTTTCCTTGGGGACAGGGGTGGGAGGGCAGCTCTTGCTGTGCTAGAAGCCTCCTGGAGAACGCTTTTGCCGCTTGGCTAGGAGAGAAGTGAAGTGAATGGCTCGAGGTGGAAGACACCCAAACACACGATGGTCCTCACTCTCCTCCTAGCCGGAACCACCGTGCAGCCATCAGAGGACTGGTCATCCCATGGAGAACAGTACCTCATTCAAAAGAGTGGGACTTGTCGGGACACCCCTGAAGGGGGGCATCCCCACCCTTTGCTGGAGCTTCTCCTCTCCCTGGCACAGCACCCATGGGGCTCTGCCACATCCTCCACCCACCAAGGAGGAGCAGTCGGCCACTCGTTGCTCCTCACCCAGATCTGATGGCACCCATCTTCTTCCTGAGGCTCCCCCAGCCAGTCTCCCCTGTCCTGAAGGAGGAGCTCCTCCAAAGGGCCACCGGCGGGGGCCTGGCTGCCCCAACAAGTCCCCCCTGCCCAGGACAGGTACCCAACTCCCACCTGCCGCTTGGCCGAGCCATCAGCACCACTAAGTGCCTGGTGACATTGCGGTGGCAGCCAGAAAAGCGGCAAACAAACCTTCTCTTCCAGCTCCCCGTCTCCCAGACTTCACGGGGATGCACCGGCACCCGGTGCCGCGCCGCATCGCACCCTGCAGAGCTGCCACCACCGATGGGACTTGCCCTCCCGGCTCCCACTGCCTGTCCCCATCCTGAGTGGCCACAGAGCCCTGGCCAGTGGCCACCCGGTGCCCACCTGGGGCGACAGGTGACTGCAAAGCCCTGATTTTTGGGTGCTCCGCAAGGAACCCCGGCTGCCCGGACTGGGGGGGACGAGGGAGGGGGGAGCACCCCGCGGGGCTCGGAGCCCCCGGTCCCGCCGGGGATTGTCCCGGTGCCACCAGGCGGGGGCGGCGCTTACCTCCCGCCGCGTCCTGCCCGGCGACGGGCAGCAGGGCCAGGGCCAGCGCGGCGCAGAGCCGGAGCACCGGGGCCATGGCGGAGCCGCGACCAGGGCGGGTGGCGCCACCGCCGCCGCCTATGTAGGGCCGCAGGGCGGGGGCGGGCCGGGGGCGGCCCCTCCGTGGCGGGGACGGACCAAGCACCGGCGGGCGGGGAAGGAGGAACCGCGGCGGGGGCGCTGCCTGCCCGGTTATCCCGTCCCGGAGAGTGTGTCGTCCCCCCCCCGCCCCGCCTCCCCGTCCCCTCCCG
>VZSF01003246.1:0-13046 GCA_013398295.1 Chionis minor | reverse complement strand
CCGCCCGGGAGGGTGTGCCGCCCCCCCCCCGCCCCGCCTCCCCGTCCCCTCCCGTGGGGCTGCCGGAGCCCACCGGGGGCCGGGGAACCGGCAGCGGGAGGAGGAACGGGAGGCTGCGGAGGCACCCGCCTTCCCGGGAAACCCGCCGGGTTTGGAGAACGGAGCCCCTGCCCCCCTTCCCCCAAGCCAGAGGGTCCCCAAACCCCTTTTCCTGGTGGCCCCATCATCAGCCTTCCCAGCATGGAAGTGTGGGAGCTCCGTTAAGATGTTAATCGGCGGGATAACGTAATAAGGTAGTGGAATTTTACTGGAGGCTCCGGTATTGTTCAGGCTTAAGCAAAACAAACTAAAGGACAGCCCGGCCCTGGAAAGAGGACGTTCCTTCTGGGAAGCTCAGAGCTCTCCGTGAAGGATAAAGGACACTCCGGGACAACCGGGATAACGCAGCATCCCCAGCCCCTTCAACGTTTCTTTGAATCCCTGACTGACTCCAGGGACACCCAGATCAATCATAGAATCACAGAATCACTTGGGTTGGAAGAGACCTTCAAGACCATCGAGTCCAACCATAAAGCTATGCCAGAACCACCCCTAACCCATGTCCCTCAGCACCACGTCTGCCCGGCTTTTAAATACCTCCAGGGACGGCGATTCCACAGTAGAGAAGCAGCCAGAATCCTGCAGGAATAGAGCAGCTTTGGGAAGTTTTAACTGGGATTAGCAATTGCTACCATGGGTGTCAATGACTAGTCGAGTCGTGTTGTCCCTGACTGCTTGAAGGGTGTAAGAACCCCGTGTAAAACCCATTGGGGTGCCCCGATTTGGCTGCGACACCTCACACGCGTGAATAAATCTTTACCCTTGTAATTCCATGCTCGGCATCCCAGCCTCTTGCCTCGGTTGGCACGGGCCAGCCACAAATTTTCGTGACATGTGGGGCGCCGGGCTCTCCCTCCTGGGCGAAGCAAGAAGTTTGCCAGCCTCAAGTCTGTGCGGTCAGTGTTTGAGACGTGAGAAGCCCTGTCGGTATAAATAGGGATTTTCCCACGCCGAGTGCTTTCCTGTGCTGGAGCCGAAGAGCTCTGCACCGCTCGATTCGTGCCCGGTGACACAGACAGCCAAAAAGGAAGGGATTTCTACCTGTAACCACGAGGAGGGTCCCAATGCTGCCTGCATGGGGCCGCTCTTGGGTTTTGCCCCGGCTCCCTGGGGAAGGTGGTAAGAGCGTTGCTAGCCACACGCGGGCTTCTTGGCGGCAGCAGGGGAAAACCGCTGCTCCTACGGGTGCGCCCATCCCGGCTTGCGACCCCACGCCGGGGCACTGCGGGTACCGCAGGGTGCTGTATCCCTGCCGGCTGCCGCTTCCCTGCTCCGCAGCCCCTTGAAGCCGGGTGGGCATCGGGCTCCGGCGTAAATGCACATTCAGGCCGGGCTGATCCAGAACAAGGCTGTGTTTTTTCAGGCAGACATGTGGCTGCAAATTCTCAGAGGGCATCACGCTCTGACACCATCAGCCCAGCCCTGTGGCGCTCCCAAAAAGCTCCTTGTCCCGGCTCGGGTGGGTGCGGGCAGGAGAAGGGGTGGGGAGAGACACAAGCTACCCCTGCACCGCGGCCGGGCTCACCCTTGGGATCCCACGGAAAGGACTAAACACAGCGTGGCTGTTTCTCCGGGGGAAAACGGGATGAATTGTCCTCGGCTGACTGCATGGGGCCGCATGGCTGGGAGACAGCTGGCGGCACCGCAGACGCATGGCGGAGCTGAGCATGGGTGACACAGTGGCTTGGCGAGTAACTGGCCCCTCGGTGTGGAGGCAGGTCGGGGGGAAGGAAGAAAATGTATTTTGGATTGGTCTAAACTAAGTTAAGAAGGCGACTAATGTTTTTCAGCAAAATGGAGACCAAACTCTGGGGAAAGCGGTGCCATAGCTTAAGGAGGCAGCGTCACTGGCCGCCCCTGCCACCGCCGGCTTCGTCACGGAGCTCATCATCCATCTGCTCAGAAAGCTTTGCTCTCCCTGCCGTGTTCCTGGTGTCCTTGAGAGCCAGATGGGCTGGCCGCTGGTGACAGAGCTCCTGCGGGCTGGGAGAGTAAACGGCCGATAGCGTTAGGTTGGCCAAACGGTGGGATGTGGGGGCTGAGCTGCGGGAGACGCGGGATGCGGAGGCGGGAACGGGCCGCTCTGGATTTTGCCGCCACGGGCGAGCGCTCTGACGCCAGCAGCCGCTTTCTTGCAGGTGGTTCGGATTTTGGCAGCTCCTCAGGAGAAACGTGGGGCTCTTTGCGTGTCGCGGGGACTCAGGGGCTGTGGAAAAGACACAGGACCTGGGGGGTCTGTTCCTCCAAAAGCGGCTGGTGCTGGAGGCTGGGCGGGCACAGGCATCGCTCCGGCATTAGCAGGCCTGGGGAGGTCTCCCCAAAGCCACCTCCTGGGCTGGTGGCAGCTTGCTGAGTGATGCCCCGACTCCACAGCCACTGCCGGCTGGCTCGGGAGGCTGGAGGAAGCTGGAGGAAGCGTTCACTGAACTGTTTCTCTTTGCAAAGTGCCTCCTTCGTTTGTCCTGGGCTCATTCATGAAGCAACACTTGGGCTACAGAGCATCCTGGTGGCACAGGCAGGGACCCGGAGCGACGCCCGTGGGTGGGCACCTGGGCAACGTGCCGATGGGCAAGCCAGGGGAGACCAAAATGCCGCTCTAATCCCACCAGCCTTTCCACTCCTGCTCCTTATTTGTCTCTGAAGGGTATTTTCAAGCCCTTCAAGATGGCCTCAAGTGGTTTCCAAGGTGACGGTGCTAAAGTCATCACTGCCATGGAAACCCTCTCTTTGGCATAATATAAATATTTCCCTTGAAGAAGGCTGGATGAGTGGGCGATGTGCTATTTTCTAGCACTCCCTGGCTGNGAGGGAGGGGGAGGATAAAATTAGCTCACGGCGCCAGCCGGTGATGGAAAGGGGCAATTGCCAGCATTTCGGCACAAAACCTGGGCTTCTTTATGTCAGCAGGGTGCAAATGAAAAAGATTTACTCTATAGGGAGAAAAAGGCAAAAAAAGAGGGAGGAAAAAACCCCAAAAGATTGAAAACAGCTGCTTTTTCTTGTCCTTCTACAAAGTTTCCCCTTTAGTCCCCAAGCCCACGTCCCCTCTGGTCAGCACAGGCAGACAGGGGTCCAGCAATCCCAAAACACCCGCTGTGCTGCGGCGTTCCCCACACTGGGAGCACATCTCCGGAGAGGGGCTGCCAGCGTGCCGGGTGCCCTGCACGGCAGGGACATCCCGCCAAGATTCCTGTCCCCTGGCACAAGGCTGTCCCCACTGCCACCCTGTCGCGTGTGCTCTTGTGAGCCACCGGCCGGGGGGATATTTCTGCACTGCCGTGGGAGATCCCGGCGGGTGTTTTCCTAAAGAGAGACAGCTGGATTCATCGCCAGGGCCGAGCAATGGGACCGGGCGTCCGCAGAGCCCGTCTCCGCCTGGGCTGGCGTGGAGGCGTAAACACCGCCTGTTCCCGAGCAGATGGATCCTCTCACATCCGCGCTCCGGGCAGATACCAAAGGGCTTCCCTAACAAATAAAACCCCCACCGAACGCAGGCATGTTCCCAGGCCTGGAGCGGCACTTCTCACTTTCCTGGAAGAAGGGGATGCTCTCTCCACCCAGGCTATTTTTAAATCGCTGGAGCAACCCGAGGATGGGGAGACGCGGTGCGTGGGGAAGTCCCCCCCCATCCCCCCCATGCTCTCGCACGCTGATCGCTGCCCTTTGGCAGGGGCTGGGGATGAACGCGGGATTCCGGCCGGGCTGGAGGGCAGGATTCGCCTTGGGAAGCCCCCAGCACTGCCCTAGAAAATTCCCCCGAAAACCTATTTGCCCTCCTTGCCCCGGGAGGTGCTGCTGAGGGTGTTGCGAGGCCAGCGGGTTAAGACCCCGGCACCTGCTTTCTTTTTTCTCCCTTTGGCAAAAAGAAACACCCCAAACCCAGCGCAAACAATTAAAATGTTCCAGCTGCTGGCTCAGAGCAGCGATCCCAGATAAAACCCCAAGGATCTGCTGGCTAAATATAGCCCGAGCCCCATAAATTAAACAAAAGCTTTTCGCTGGGCTCTCAGAAAGCTGGTTCCAGCAGCAGTTTTATCTATGTAAGGTATAACTCTGGCGGTATTTGTTATTATTAGCCGTACCTCCCCCATGTCACCGACCTCCCCAACGCCGTTGTTTAGGAACATGAATTTTGCGGAGCCAGACTTCTCCCTTCCGGTTGCTCCTCTGCTGCAGTGGAATCACACCTCAGTCTGCTTTCCTGCTTTTTCGTAAGAATTTACAAACTTAGGGTTTTGGTTTTTTTTTTTTTCTTTTGGACAACTTCTGATTCTTCCATACTCGCCCATCTCCGGTGTCTCCTGTCTTCTAGGGTTGCCCTCCTTTAAGATCTGTCTCAGGCATCTGCTTAATTTATATTCCCATCAGCGGTCCTAGGAGCTGTGAACCCGTAAATAAAATACTGCCTGCAACGCAAAGGCATTGGAAAGCTCTTGTGGATACTGAGCAAGCCAACGCAGGTGCTTGTCTCACCTCCTTTTTCTCATCAACGTTATTAACAGTATTTTATGATATTCTATATAGCACATTACACATATATGATAGTATATAGCCAATGACTTATGGCTTTCTGGGCGTTTTCTCCCCCAGCCCTTTAAAGTTTAAAGTTTCAGCATCCTTGAGCACACGTGGCTGGCTCACGGGCAGGAGCGATGCTGCTTGTGTTGCCGAGGATGAGCTCATTCCGCTTTCTCTCCAACGCTTCCTCCCAGTGCGCTGTGCTTGGTGCGCGAAGCACCTCTGACGCCTCCTTTCCCATCCCAGATATTTTGGCTTTTTTGCTTTTGCGCTGGGGGCTTTTGCAAAACGATTTCGCTTACTGCACCCAGGAGTGTTCCATCCCAAAGCTGGCTCGGCTGGCGTGCAAGTGCTGCTGGAATCCCAGCCCCTTGCTCCGTCCCAGCCCCAGCTGGGCTGTGATTTTGCTCTGCATTTGCCCATGGGTCCGCAGCTGAGCAATCCACATCTCAGAAAGGCATGAGCAGGGCTGACAGCCTAGAAAACCCAAATCGCCTCTTTCAAGTGAAAGCACCATCTCCTGGCCAAATATTTCTCACCCTCCCATCGCTCCTGGTTCCCGGCAGCGTGACTGGCTCTGCCGAAACCACCTGGCAAAGTTCCTTCTTGCTGAACTACGTGCGGGTGAGCCCTCGCCGGCACCAGCCTTTCTCCAGGACCACCAGCTTGTCTCTTGTCCCCTGTGTCATCATGCCGCCCCCTGCACCCCTCCCAGCTTTTTTTGATTCCCTGCAATGAATTTTAGGCAAATAGCCTGGGCAGGGTGTGAGGAAGAGGAGGGCAGAGCTGCCTCCCCTTGTTCCTCCTCTGAGGGGCTGGAGGCAGCCCAGGGACTCTATGCCCGCAGCCCCTCCATCCCTTGGGAGCATCCCAGGGCGGACGGGAGGAAGGACAACGTTCCCCCTCCCACCATCTCCTTTGGGTTTGTTGCTCTGTTTGTAAACACTCCTCTACCTGTTCCCCAACAGGGCAAAAAAAAACGCAAACAAACAAACCACCACCAACAACCCAGACTATTTTAAGTGAACTCAACCCAAAAAAAAAAAAAAAAAGTCAACTCCGAGGCTGTCATGGCTATATTTAGTTGGAACTTTTCTGTCCAGGATTCAGACTCTATTTGGAAACCCTGTACCTCGGCATGCAGCCAAGCATCTCAGTTTTATACAGTAATCCCTCAGCATATGGCAAATGTTTCTCATCTCCCAGTGGCTGCGGCGCTGGCCCCGGCAGCCCGGCAGCGGAGGGTTTTAAGCTGAAACCGAGGCAAGCTGGCTGGCTACGGTTGGGGATTCATACCTTAGACCCAGAAGGTCTTTTAATGGAAACATCTTCTTGACCATAGCTTTAAAAAAAACCCCCAAAACTGGGAGCATCAGAGCTGCCCCTGCTCTCCGACGCCTGGTGGGTGTTTTCGGGGTGCAGACCTCGGGGCACCTCTACCAGCTGCTGGCCTGAGGTGATGCCTGGGAGCGGGGCGATGGAGAGGAAGAAGTGGGGCACCCCAAACCATGCTCCCAGCCCCCCCGGCTGGTTCAGGTCTCAAGGTGAGAAACAGCTTCTGGCTTAGTCTGCCCTTCTCTCCTCTGAAAATGTCACAAAAATGCTGTTTCGCGCACTGGGGATTCTGGGGTTGACACAACAATCGCCCAGAGCATGATGTAGTTCCCAGTAATATGACGGCATTTTGATGCCAACAATTTTATCCTGACATTCTGCAGGTGTCTGAGTAACGCTTGGGGAAACAGCATCCTCATGTGTCCTGGTCCTCTCCTCTCCTCTCCTCTCCTCTCGATAAAACAAGGCTTGTGACAGCATCTGTCATGGAAAAACAGAAAGTAACCCAAAGTAAAACCACAGGTTCCTAAGTGCCACACGCATTTCCCTGCTCCATGGCAGCTGTGAGATAGAGGGAAGCAGGAGCCAGCTGAGAAAAGGTGATCAAAAGTCTATTTATACAGCCCTTCCAAATATTTTAGACTCGTGACATGCATGATGATGTATAGCAAAAATATCTGCTTCAAACCCTTCCAACTTCAATCCCACATCCTTATTTTAATTCAGGAGTTCAAGGGATTTAAGGAAGTGTATACTTAGAGCGATGATGCTTATCGTTCACAGCCAGGAGTGCTCCAGCCACCCCTGGGGGACACTGGGGCAGGCTTTGGGGACAGAGCAGCCACAGCGGGGACACGGTCCGGGCCAGCTGTGGGAATAACGGGAAGGGCATCTGCAGGGATGTGTGGGATCAGCACCTTCAAGGCCTGCCATGGGGAGACTTGGTGTCCCCTGCAGCCTGGCGCTCCAGACTGCTCAGCCTGATGGAGTTTCTAATGAGGCTAATTAAATCTTGCTCCCTTAAGAGAGACCAAAGCACCCGAAGGACCATTCCCACAGGGCTCTGTGGGACCCAGGAGCTGGGGGTGGCCGAGCCCCCAGCTGGGTATGGGCAGGAGCAGGGAGATGCCTTTGGGGGTGCTGGTGTCTCGCACCACCCCAGCCTTGCTGCTCCTCGCCTTCCTCCTGCGAGCACTGCCATAACGTGCTGTTATGGGGCACGAGGGCTGGCGGGCACAGCTGGGGAGCAGAAAAGATGGCAGCAACCAAAGATCTGCCAGTTCCTTTCGACCCCACGCAGCAGCAGCCACCTCCTCCACGCTGCTTCCCCAGCAGCTCCGCGGCCCCCGGAAGCTTGGCTCACGCCAGCACGCTGCCCTGGGACCGCTTTGGTGCCCCAGCTCCCCACTTGCCAGCCCCTTCCCCTGCCTTGGGGGTGGCAGCGTGCGGGGTCCCCCATGGGCACCGGGCGTTCTGTTCCCCTCTCTGCCCCATGCCGTTTCCCTGGCTCGGGTGGGAGAAGCCAGGAACGGGCGGCAGAGCCCATTCCTGCGACACCCAAACGTCTGCCAGAACTGAGCCAAGCTTTACAGAGTAGTTTAAACACCCGCTAGCGTGTTCCCTAAAGCCCTGTGATTCATCGACAGCCACTCAGTTCAGCTCTACCCTTTCATCATCCCTGAATGCAGCATTTCCCTAAATCACATGGGCTTTTTCTGCCGCTATTACACACCTACGGGTCCAGCTGTTCCCTCCGTGACTTTCTATACGGTGCCATCCTGCTTTAAAAGTGCCCGCTGCCTGCGTGACGCACGCCTGCTGGTGAGACACGGGTTTTTCACAGCAGGTTGGAGCCCCACAGTCTCCCCGCAACCCCTCCTCCGGGAGGACAAGGGTTTCCACACCGTGGTTATCATCTCACACAGCCACTCCTGTCCCTTGGGGTGCATTGATGCAGGATAAGAAGGAGGGAGATTTGGATAAAGGCCCAGTGGCTCTTCGGGGATGAAAGGAAAATCTGGGCAGCCCAGCCAGCCCTTTGGTTAAGGATGCAGGATGCGCACTCCCAGCATGGTGGGGCATCCGTGGAAGCCAGCTAGCCCACCAGAAGTGACCCACAGCTGGGTGGGTGCTTGCAGGCTGCGCAGGATCCGCATATTCCAGAAGGTGGAATGAGTTGCCCAGGAGCTCGGCTGTGCAGCAAGGATTTTTTGCTGTAATTCTGGTTTTTCTCTGTCTCAGCCTGGGAAGTTTGAGCTCACAGTGCCAAATGCCGCCCCGGCATGTTTATTAACGCTGATTGTAAAACCTTGGCAAAAGCATTCACCATCAGGTCTGCAGAAATCCTGCTGGATCCATTGCCTTCCAGCCAGATGGGCCTTATTAAGAGATGTCACACCGCTAACAACACCTGACAGCTCTTTGACTCCCTTCCCTGCTCCACTCCGAGCAAAGCAGCAGCCTGAGACGAGGGGAGGCAGGAGCCCGCTGTTCCCACGCCTGTCCCAAGGGTGCAGAGCCGGGATTCTGCCTCTGCATGGTCTCCTGCACCCCAGATTTCCTTCATGCCCCTCACCTGCCCTCCTCCACGCATCTCCCTTTCCCTGCCGGAGGCACCCAGCTGCACCCAGCCGTCTGCAATGAACCGTCACCCACAGCATCGGCCGCTTCAGGCTGCAGATGATACACCCCTATCTCCGCACAAGAGGGTTTTGCTATGTGTTTGGTCGAACGTGTGATTTTTAACACTATGCTATTTACTTGAGTTAAAACAACCACCCGGAACACAGATATGGCAGCCTACAGCACGCTGTTCTACGTGTGCTAATAGCACAGACCCAGGCAGAGCACCTCCTGCACGGCTGGACGGAAGCATCCCTCATGTCTTTGCTCTGCTTTTATGCTGCCAAGACGGGAGGAACGTAGTTGGGACACAGATGGGAAAGCGTGACGTTGCACCCTGCATTTCGGGTGTGCGGCCATTCCTGCTGGCAACTTCAGATGCCCTGATGCCTCGTAGGTGCCGTCCCTTCCTGAGCATTGTCACTATGGTCATCATCTTCTCTAGGCTCAAGGTCACTCAAGGGGAAACAGGGCAAGGCTAATGTTTAGCAGAGCACCCATGGGTGCTATGACTCAGCCCGTAGCACCGCTCTGGGTCGCCCAGCTCCCTCCCACCTGGGTTTCCCCGGCCTGTGCTGAGCACTCTGGCTCAGAGGCAGCCGGTGGCTCGCAGGCTGCGTGCTGCTGGTCGCCATCTGGGCGCGGGGTCCTCCTCCAGCCTCGGGCAGAACGCTGCTTCGCCCAAATCCCGGACTCCCTTGCTCCATCCTTCCCCGACAGCAGGCTGGCTCCACGCAGGAGCCGGCCTTGGGCAAGAGCGGTGCAGCCTTGGAGAGCTGCTGCGGGCGCTGCTGCACGTCTTCCCTCTGCCTGCCTTGCTGCAGCTCTCGCTTCCCGCCTGCCAGCGCTCCCCCGCGACGCCAGCCCCATAGATTCCACAATTAGAAATATTTCCCCCTCCAGAATGTCATCCTGCTTCAAAACTGCGCTGCGGGGGAGAGCCGGGCCGTTTCGCTTTGCGGGTGCCGGAGGAAGGGACGGAGTCAGCCGGCAGCCAGCAGTGGAGATGCTGTTTTTCCCCCACAACACGCAGCACCTCCAGGCAAGAGGCTGGGAAAAGCCTGCTAGGATGACACCAAGTTCTCTGGGAAGACACACGGCAATGAAAAGTGGCTGAGAGGCCGCTGTCAAGCCCTGCCATGGGCTTGGCTCGCTGGGCGTAGGATCCCCAGCATGACAGCCCAGGGCAACCCGCATCTCCATGACCGGCGGCTGGGAAGGGGCCAGTTCGGCCGCATCAGCGTCTCCTGGCTCTGCAGCTGAGTCCCTCTTGGGGGACATCCCATTCCTGCTGCGTTTTCTAATTTCCAGCCTAATCTGCCGCTCCCCAGGCTCACCGTGACTTAATATAACGCTGGCGACCACCCACGGGCAGGAGTGGGAGAGCTCGTCCTTCTCCCTGCCCGTCCCTGGGGCACTGCTGCCGAGCAGAACGAAAGATGTGGGGGGAAAAAAAAAAGCCTGGAAATTTCTCAGGTTTTTTTGCTTTGGGGTTTGGGGTTTTTTTTCCCTTTTGAATTTTACCATCTTTCCCCTGGTCACTGAGAAATAACTGGGACGGTGAAAGGCGGGCGAATGGCTTTCTGAGCAGCCCACTTGTCTTTGGAGCAAGAGCTGGGGCCGGGGGGAGCCTGGGCTTGTTTTAATTGTATCTTGACTGCAGTGCTCATTACTCAGAGCCCTAACGGGCTCTTGCAGCTCCCATTTGTAATCACACGTTCAGTAAAACAGTCAAATTATAATTGCTAGGGATTCCTTCTCCCATACGTAACAGTGCCCAGGTAGGGGAGGTGGCACTACAACTGAGTTAGCAGCAAATCTCAGCATTGCCTTGGGTCAACGTTTCATCAGCAAATTAACCAGAGTTAAACCTGATAAAGATCCCCTGAAGCTGCCCAGATGATGAAAAGACACTTTTAATCTCTCCTTTGCTTGCTGGACCGAGCAAAGCGTCCTCTTCCCTTTGGGTGGCCCCAAAATAAGGCTTGCCCTGCTTCTGTGCCCACTCTGAATGAAGCAACCATCTCCTTGGGATCCCGGGTGCCTGAGTCCCGCGGGTGCCAGGCAGAGATGGGATTTCACCCCCAAAGCAGCAGGGACCTGTGCTTTCTGCCTATGGCTTTGACCACCCTTTTGCCCGCTGATCCCCACTGGGGTTTGGACCCTGCCAGGGGGAGCGAGTGAAAAAGAAGAAATTACTGAGCATCACAGAATAAGCCACTTGGATTAAGGACAGTTTTTGCCAGGCAAAAATGTGATGGCTTTGTTGGACGGGGCTTGAAAACGGGGCTGCAGCTCTAATCCATCCAGCTTTCAGCGCATGGCGTGCATTAATCTGAAGAGCGAGGCTCAGCCAGCCCCGGGGCGGAGGCGCAGGGCTTGGCAGGAGCGCTGTGCCGAGGCGGCACGGACGGCCACCACGGCAGGGTCTCTGCTGGGTGGTGGGTCGTCACTGCCCCAGGGGCAGGGAGCCGTTAGCATGGCAGGGAGACTACAGGTAAACTGATGGGGACCGGGAGAAATGAAGAATGGCCCCAGTGGGAGCCTGTGAAACTGGGCAGCATCCCCATGCTGGCACATTTTTCTTCCCAATTCTCTGGACCTGGGGTTTTCACCTCCAGCGTGCATGGAGGTAGCACAGAGAGGCTGCTCGGCTGCTGCCGGCACCACCGGATCGCGCTGGCTGATGCCCTAGCAAAGGGACCCTCCTTCTCCCACGGGCGTGGAGCACTGTGGGTCCCATGGGAAGAGATTTCGGGCCTGGGGATCAGCGTTTAAGGGATGCATAGGTAGCTCTCATCCACCCAAACCCTGACCCTGGTGTCTTTCCTACCAAAAGAATCGGTCAAGGAGGTGAATTCGCTGCCCACAGCCCTTTGGGAAAGGTGGGAATGTGCTGAGATGCAGCACGCGGATCTGCAAGAGAGACAGCACCACTGAGGCTTGTGCCTAATCATAACAATTTTCTCTTTCTACCATTTTAATTTACTAATTAATCCCTGGAAGGAATACCTGCTTGAATGCAGGGAAAGAATAAAACACTGTCATCTGAGTGTGCTGAGAGTGTTTCACCCGTGGCCTGGGCAGAGGATTAACGAACCCAACGCAGAGCTGGGCAGCACTGGCCCATCAGCTTCTCGGGCTTGGGCTGGACTCCCTTACCTGACAAAAATGTTCTTGCACCACTTGTGCAGGACTGTTTCCAAGCCCTGGCAAATGCAGCCGTCTTGAAAGCCCTGGGGGGGGGGGGCGTTGCTGCTGGCCAGAGAGCACTGCCGGAGGGAATAGCACATCCAGAGTGCGTCGCTCCCGCAGGGGCTGGCATCAGCCCCGAGCTGGGCAAGGTTTCCTTCTGGGAACAGCACTCCGTGTCTGCCGGCTGAGCCTTTGCAGGAGGGATTTTACCAGCTCTGGTTGGGTCTTTGCCTGCCCAGCCCAGAGCTATGTGCCCTGGTAACCCTGGGTGAAGGTGTCCAGCCAGGAGCCTTCCCCATTCTCCTCCTCCTCCTCTTGCCCACAGGTTTGGCAAACTGCCGCCTCCCTGCAGAGAGACCTCACCAGGATGGAGGAGGAGCGGCCCGGAGCCATCGGACGGAAGGAGGACAGGGCTGGGACGCTCATCTCGGGGAAGAGGCTTCAGCTGGGTGCGGACACAGGTCACTACTCCCGAGGGAGACAGCGGGCACGGGGGGGAGCTGGGAGCTCAGGGCCCTCTTCCCGCCGCTCCGCAAGGTGAGACTCCTCTGTGCTTCACCGCGGCCCATCGCCAGGGGCCGGTGGGGACTTTGAAGGGACGCTCCTCTTGTCCAGGCACAGATGACACGAGTGCCACCATCTCCCCTAAACCTGGTGTGAGTCTCGGGACCCCGCAGCCCGGCCAGGAGCCCCGACGCACCTCCCTGGGGTCCCAGCCAGGAGGGAAGGAGGGGAAGTTGGGCTGGGACTGGAGAGATCCCAGGCAGAGAGGAGGAACGTCATATGGGACCGGCACGTAGAGTGCAGCTATAGCCGTGTGTTCCGCTCCTCTCTGCCTGTTTCTCTCGAGAAAGTTCATTCTCAGCTGTCAGTCCCCTTCTCCTGCTTTTTTTTTTGAATCTGGAGATCTACGTACGTGGATGGCGTCTCTAATTAATATAAATATAGTGAAACATAAATAATAGACATGCCTGAAATAGTGTCACCCCCAAGCAGGCAGGCATACGCGTCATGGAAAGAAAATAAAAATGCTTTGTATCTGTTTTGGCAATTTTTGTTTGTTTGTTTTCGGCGGTTTGTTCTGTTCCTTAGGAAAGAGCAACCTTTGTCATGGGCGAAACCGCTCAAAACCAGGAGAGACTGAGGTGCAGGAGGGGGGGAAAAGCCCCAGGGAAGAGAGTGAGATGGGGATGGGGATGGATGGGGATGGGACTGGGGATGGGATGGGGATGGGAATGGGACTGGGGATGGGAAGGGGATGGGGACAGGGACGGGGA
>VZSF01003245.1:809097-865320 GCA_013398295.1 Chionis minor | reverse complement strand
CGTCTCCAGAAGCCCTCAGAGAACTGGTGGACATCAAGCTGACCATCAGCCAGCAATGCTTTAGCAGAGGGTGCAGCTGGTCAGACCCCTTAACCATTCTGGACGTACCTGTGGTCGATGACACTGGGAAAGTCGAGGTGGATCTACTTGATGCTGAAGGGAGAGAGCAGGAGGTAAGCGAGAAGTTTTTTTCCTAAGAAGAGCATCATGCTATAAGATACCCATCTCAAAAGGGAACCCCGGGACAATGAAACATAAAAGCCACGGTTGTCACTGTAACATGGCTGGGCTGAGCAAGATCTCTGTAGTACTAAGTGCTTCAGCCCTTCCTCAAGGATGTCATCACTGTGGCATCATGAATACCAGCTCCAAATTTCTCACACAGAAGAAGTGGTACTCAGTCCCAAGGGATTCTGGATAATCCTGCATCTCCCTGAGCATCAGGGACATTACCCAGGGTCTGTAAGTGCAGTCTGCATTTAGGTCTTGCCCTCTGATGGAGACAGAGCATGCCAGAGGCAGAAAACCCCAAGGAGAAAAAAGATGTAATCAAAAATCTCTGGTTACCTGTTGGCGGAGGTGCTGTTAGTCCTGAGTCTGGAAGGAGAAAACCAGAGGGCATTAGGCTCTAGGACCCCTTGGCTCCCCTTGGAGCACATGCTATAAGCTCATGCAGGGCCACAGAAGAACCCATAGGGAGAACGGCCTGGCTCAAAACTGTCCCCCTCCTTGCACCCTGCTCTGCACAGGAGTGATCGCCCGAATCCCAGATCTCCTCAGCGCAGTCTGCAAGAGCAGCCACAACGCTCCTTCTGAAACATGGGCCCCTGAGTCAGTGAACATGGACCCAGGACCTGCTGCTGCCCTGCAGAGCTTGGAGCAAGGGCTGCCCAGCCTTCACCCAGCCTCACACAAACTCCAGATGGGTTTGCTTTAGGAGAATGACACCAAACCACAAAAAACCCACCTGAGCATATGACAGAAGCATCCCCGCGATAACAGACCGAGTTGTCGTCATAGGGGCAATACCACAAATAGTCTTCAGAGCCTGTACAATTCACTGCTGTCATCATGTACCACTTGAAGCCACTCGAAGGGAAGTAGTGCATCACGCCAACAGGCAAGCCACAGCCAAGCTGCCTGCACACAACCTGGGCATCTTCCATGTCCCACAGGTACCCACACACTTGCGCCCAGCCTCCGAAATAGAAGATCTCCACGTTGCCTGCACATCTGTTCGGCCCATCGGTCAGCCGCAGCAACAGCTCTTTGAGAGACACGAGACCCTTGGTTAGGCCAGAAGTGCTCCGGTTTCAGGCAATGGCGTTTGATGGGAGAGCGCAGGCTCCCACATCCTCCTCGGGCAAGGGGCCACCATGAGGGCCCTGGCAGACAGACTCACCATCAGCTATGGCTGCAGAGGAAAACAAGCAGGAAAAACACATCGAGAGCAAGTATATTAGGACAAATGCCTTGAGAGCTGTCAGCGCGCTTTGCCCTTTCCCAGTGAGTCAAGTCAAGTCCCCAGTGAAGGGTACAAGCAACGCAAGGTCACTTTCTTCCTAGCAAGGCTGCTGGCTGCTGCGGGGCAGAGCCATCCCTGAAATCCCAGCTCCCAGATAACTTTGTTCTCGCACCCGCTTCCGGCCCTAGCATAAAGCAAACACGTGAGGTTTTTTCATCATACAAGTTACTTCCCAAAACTAAATATGATGGTAAAAATGTAATGTTGTCGCTATCATATAAAGCAAAAATCTGACAACCTCTACTTACGAGCAGTGGTCTCACGTGTTGTTGAGAAAGCTGTACTTGTTGCCTCTAGAGAAAAAAAAAACAAGATTATGCACTATGGGGAGGTCAACAAGGCAAATATAGTTTGAAACTTCCACAAACACTGCTCCAGCCTCGAGCAATTTGTAGCTGACTATGGATCTGGGAGCTTTCTTTCTGTTTTAGGAGACCTCAGCAGTTTTTTCCTCCATTAATCATCAAATGAACCCACCAAAGCCTGCAACAGGTCCAGAGACCGCCAAGTGCCCTTGAAGTGAGAAGAGTCTCTCTCTGCTTGCTTTGAAGAAGGTATCTGCTGGTTTCACCTGATCCAATCAGAAGTTGATGGCTCTGCTTATTGCATGAGAATAGGCTGTGAACAATTGTCTCCTCCCTTTCTCCATACCAAGAACAGCAAAGCTACCCCAAAAATCTTAACAGAAATGAAGATAGCAGAAAACTATGTGGAGAGCTGGTCAGAGCAAAGCCACTGAGGTAGGGAGGCTGCACATCCCATTATCTTCCTTCATTTTGCACAGCTGCAGACAAAAAGGGGGTCTCCAAAAGCTACCTGTGACAGGTTTTGCTCACATTTCCACCCCATTCAAATTATTCTCATTCTCTTCCCCTTCCAACACCACTCATTACATTCATACCTCTCTGCTGACCACAGCTGCTGGCATAGACTCTGGGTCAGAGTTTTCCCTGCTAAGGCTCCTGTAAAGGACAGTTGAGGGAAAGCCCTCCAGGTGGCACCAGGAGATTGAAGGTGTCCCGCGGGACAGGGCTCTGGCAGGCTGAGAAAGGTGATCTCCTTCCTAGTATTTCCTTTCATCTAACCTGGAGAGTTAGGTTGTCTGAGGTCAGGCTTGATGGGGTTATTCAAACCCTGAGGGAAGGGGAGCATATAGACCACCATTCCCCTTCTGCGCACAACTCCAAAAATCCTCAGAGGACTACGCAAGGGTTTTTTAAGAATTTTTTCATTTGAATTCAGCTATGCTCTTAGATAATTCTATGTCCTTCCTAAGGTGAATATGCATTTTATATACCGGAATACTTAACGGTGTATTCCAGAAAGATGTAGGCGCCTGTTGGCAGAAAGCATGTAGGGTTAAGAAACAACTCAGTTCTGTTGAGAAACTGTCCTTCACAACATGCAGTTCTCTGAGCACTAACAATGCCTACACACGTGTTGCTAATCTTAACATAGAAATTGTGAAGTTTGGAAAAGTCAAGCAGTTATCAACTAAAATACCAATTAATAGATGATTAAAGATTGAAATCTGCATGGCTGGAGACTATTATTATTCACATCACTGGTCACACATACCAGTAAAAGTCAACAAACATCTCCAAAAACGTAGGTATGAGTAAACTCATCAAGCCAACACCAATAAACTCAGCGGGTACCCATTAAAGGTAGATTTTTCTAATTTTGTGCATAATTTTCTTACTAAATTAAAATCTCAACTTTAGGAGAAAAATATAATTAACAGAGAAATGTTTAAAAGGACTTAAAATAGCTGAGTCTCACTACTTAAAAACTGGTTTCAAAACACAGAGTACTTGTTTCAGCATTTGATTTATTTTAATAATTAGAGTTACCAAAACAAGACCAATTTCCATATTGCCTTAATCAGGGTATCACTGTATTACTTTGTAAGAATTGCAGTTTTGAAAAAGATGAGCTGAGTGGTCTGGTAAGATGGGAAAGAACACTGTAGAGCATGGAAAAATTAGGCCACAGGATCAGGTGACTGATCCTATAATCCTGTATAGCATCAATCCCATAATCAAATTGAATAAGGGCGCCTCATGGGGGCTCTCTCAGTATACGTCACTGGAAAACAGTCTATAAACCTGTAATCGGTTAAAATTTGTCTGTTTAAACCCTGGATAACTTTCCTCTGTGTTTTCAGATACTCAGACTGCTGCATTCATACAGCCTCCATTTTCCACACGGCGTTATTATCTTAAGGTTTTTGCCCAACGTGGTGGTGCAACTCCCCCTCCTCTTAGGAGGTACTTGATGCAATTCCTCATCTCCAGGCCTCATACTAACCTAGGAGATGTCAGGCATGAACTGCAAAAGGCGAAAGACCAGATGCGCTTAATCCTTGCTCCCCTGATGGTTTGGAAATACCATTCCCTGATAATATGGTACATCTGTACTTGGATCATAACCCAAAGGGAGAAGGTACCAGTCCCTGACTGCTTGGAAACACTGCACTTGGATCGTGATCCAGAGGGATGTGGTACCAGAATCTGCAAATTNGGCCTCATACTAACCTAGGAGATGTCAGGCATGAACTGCAAAAGGCGAAAGACCAGATGCGCTTAATCCTTGCTCCCCTGATGGTTTGGAAATACCATTCCCTGATAATATGGTACATCTGTACTTGGATCATAACCCAAAGGGAGAAGGTACCAGTCCCTGACTGCTTGGAAACACTGCACTTGGATCGTGATCCAGAGGGATGTGGTACCAGAATCTGCAAATTTAGCAAATTCTGGACTTGCACAATGGGTGGAAAGCACCAGAACATCCCATCGTCCAAGTTGGGCCAGAGTGGAAAAGTACCTGACAAAAGTTAATTATCTCGGATCCTACAAGTAGCTATTCTAGCAAGAGCCTTTGAGCTCTTCCGGATGGCAGCAGGCTGTGGTCAGCACCTCCCCGGAGTTGGGATGCTGTCTCTGGAAGACCAGGGCGAGACAATCCCTCTCGAGTTTCCACAATCGCCCGCTGAGGAATGCTGGCGCATTGTGAGTATTTACTCCAGTTCAAAAAGAGAAATTTTAACTGTAGGCTAGCCTCTCTTTCATGCACCTCTCCACTCATACATCTAAAGGCTTTATTTGCTTTATGGATGTGGATGCTCTTCCATTTTCCGTGCATGTGTAGGACTTAACAGGCACCTGCTGACTCGATAGAGTCGTGCGATGTTAAGAGATCTTTGATCCCAGCCATTATAAACCATGGTGTGTGTGTATAGGGGTGTGCATGAGCTTATACGCTTTGTATACACATGCCTATACATATATTTTACTCCAAAATCTTTGCTTTTAGTCTCATATGCATATGTATTAGTTTGGGGTACCTGGTAGTAAGTTAGTGTGAATCTTGTCATCTTCAAATCTGTAATCAAGTCGCTGTTCTTTATTTCGCTGAATCACTTCGTAAACCTTTAAATCAGTTAATGATTACGTGCCGCTAAAACTCAACCTCGTGATCTGCCTCAAATTGCTAATAAAACTGAACCGCTGCTAAATCATTACTGTGTTGAATACAGCCATCCCAAGCACTGATTTAAGCTCCTTGTTGCAGCAATGACTTACATGCTTTCTTGGAGAAGAGCGACATTGACACACAGTTATATGCTGGATTTTAAGTGCATGCATAGGCTGCCACGTAGGGTCTGCACGGGGACATTTCAGCATCTGGAAGCCCAGTCTGAAGGACACTGAACCCCTGACTACACCAGTAGGTTGGCTACATCGGCTGTGACTGGACTAGAAAAGTTTTCAAATGCAAGCATCAGCTTGGAGAGGATATTTAGCAATGCCAACTCTATAAACAATGCACATTTTTATATAACTTTTAATTTACCTGTTGTTGGGAGCATTTCTCTTGTTATGGCCATTTCTGTTGTTAGGAGTGTTTTCACTGTAGAAGTCGCTGGGGTCCAAGTTGAATACACCGTCATCACAAGCAACAGGAAAAAAAAAAGTTGAAAGATCGGTACGTGAATTAATTAATGATGTGGATGGAAAGTTTGCATTCGCAGGATCCCCTGGGGACATTGACAAAGGGATGGCTGCTGACTTGCAAGGGAGTGGATTGGGTCCAGCTACTGGTGGAGATAAAAACCCCGCTCCGTGGGCAGCCTGAGAGGTGGGAATATGCCTTCACTAATTAATATCACGCATGACAAGACCTGCAACGTTGACCCTTAAACACACAGTTTATGTACTGAAAGTGATTGCTGGATGTAGAGGAAGATCCTAAGAGATGTGCCATTTGTTCAGTGAGTAGGGAACCTTCCAACACATCCCACCACGCTGCTCCTCACGCGTGCAAGGATTTACATCTAAATGAATTAAATGGTAATGAAAGCATTAAACGGTAACGAAAGCATTAAAGAGTAACTAAGTATTTTTCAGATCTATACCAATATTCCAGCTTAGTTTTCGGTATCACAAAGTGCACCTCAAATATTTATGGAGTAAATGATACAAGCATTGAAAACCTGAGCCCGAAAACAGCCCTGAATGGTTGTTTCTTTCCATGGTGTACACAGGTGTGGGGGGGACCACACAAAGGGAAAGTGGGTCTTTGGTTTTGGTTCATTGGTCCAAGTCAAGTTAATGTCAGAGCTCTACATCTGAAAGAGGGAGGGATGGAAAGACAGGAACTGTGGCAAACACTTTTGATCCTTTTCCAGTCCCTCTTCCTGCACAAGGAATGCAACAGCAGCTGTTTAAAAAGGAATGCACAGTTCTCACAGCACCATGCTGGCACCCTGCTAAGCCAGGGAAGCCTCGCCTGAAAAAGGGGAAAGTGTTTTTTGAACACAGGAAGACCATTCTACCCTGTTTGAAGCAACCCCTCCTCCCATCAGACCCACTGGTGTTTCTATCAGTCCCCGAAGGGATGAGGGTGGCTGGGCAGATCAGTGCCTCTGCAAGCAAATCAAATTACACTCGTAACAGGAACTAGACTATGGGAAATTAGAATAATACAAAATTACAGTAATTTCTATTATATTCTAATGACTACAATAATAATAAAACAGGGACGTGTGCTACACTTGTTTTATCTAGGGCGCTCCATTATTAAATGCCAATATGTTAGTCGTAACAACATACTTAATCAAATACAAAGCGCATGGTTCAAAGAGTACCTCACACTTTAAAATAAACATGCATTTCATCCAGGAAATACATATTAGTCTTTAAATGCATTACACCAATACAAAGATGCAGAAAATTTTATCATTGGCATTACAGAATGTTTTCTTTTCCTTTACTAGCCTCTTTACAAAAAATGGTGAGAACAACAATTTTAATTCATTAAGCAGTTTCAATAAAAGCTTTTTGAATTAACGGGTATAATGATTGATTTGCTCAGTTCACAGGTTTGACCCGCTTATGCTTTTCAAAAGAGCGAAACTCTGCTGATGAATCCTCTTTCACCCTTATATCTCAACATGAACCTGACGTGAAATAAAGCCATAAAGGCGATCAGAATTGAGACTCTTTACCTGCATTCGTCGGAACTTGAAGACTTATCATTACCATCCAAGGCAAGATCATGGTGGCAGCCATCTCCCTGGAGCGCCTGATGTAGGATGTAGGAGGGCACCGAAATTTATAGGCAGAGACGCTAAAGGGTGTAGCTCGGCAGCCCGATCTGTCCCTTCAGTAAGTCAATACCAAACACATTCCCCCGCTGCTCTTACTTCCCTGACTTCCATAACTGTATGTTTAATTTGTTACCTAACATTTACAGCTTCCTGGTTCTACAAAAAGACACCACCTGACATTTTCCTCGGGGAAGGTAGAGATGAAAAGAGGTTGCAATAGCTGCTATTTTTCCACCCCATCCCTCTGTCAGCTCTGAAGCTCTGTTGCTGTCACAAGTGTAACGTGTCTCTTTCCCAGTTTTGAGTCGCACCTGAGCCACAGCTGCTTTTAAATCTGCGTAGCAGAGCCTTCCTTTTTGTGATTGCAGATGTGGAACATGGTGGTAAAAAACAGAGGGGCTTATGGAGACTCTTCTGACTGACTTGGGCTCCCTCGGGGAGACAGACCCACCAGCTGCTGGGAAGGCAACACCCAGAGGCAACCGTCACGTCTACAGTCCCTTGAAATTGTTGTGAAGCTACAGCTTCAGGAACCATCAAATGTCACACATAATTTGTCATCAGCTTAACTCAAATATTAGTTACATGTTAGTTAAATTTCTGGAGGTAGAAGAGCTTAGAACTAGGATGCTGAGCTGCCTTGAATTCTCCTAGACTGTTTTATGAGTATTTCTGTCCTAACAGATGTCACATACAAGTGCAGCAGAAAGGGAGTGCATTCGTGTCCTTCTGCTCTCCCTTCAGCATGTTTTAGCTTCACCGGAGCAGCAAGATTGACTGTTTAAACTCTGCAAGTCATCTACTGCAAAACTGAAACCACCAGAGACAGCTTCTGATTTTTTTCACAAACTCAACCCAAAATTCAGTGGTCATACACTGTTCTTGTTAAACTCCACAAACCTTCCCAGAGAATGAGGTGTTTAAGTCCAGGGATAGGGACAAGTATAGAAAATAAGGAAAAATTCCTCCCAAATTGTCTATTTTTGAAGCTCTTAAGAACTTTACAGATTCCTTGACACAGTCCTCCCACTGGGATTTACAATTTATTTAAGATAGCAGAAAAATAACGGGATCCAATGGAACTCTACAATGGATTTTTACAAAGAGAAACTATATTTCAAGTCATGGTCGGGTTTCGGTAGATCCAAGCACCCATCAAAGAACCTGCATTTGCACAGCACCGCTAAATTTGGCAACATTTGAACAGTATGTAAAACCTCCAGAGCCCACAGAAAGGTTTAGCCAGGAAGGGGCCTCTGGAGGCCATCTGGTCTAACCCCAAAGTCAAAGCATTTTTACCTTCAAGTTCAACCAAGTGGCTCAGGGTCTTAGTTACTCTGATAATGCAGAATTCTGTGTGGGTTTGGTTTTTTTTTTTCCCTAGACAAACTGTGCAAAAACTTCTGGTAGATAAAGATTTGTCACGCTGGATGTTCCTGCTGCTAGTTTTAGTTGCGTTTGGATTCTTTACTGATTGGTAAATATATTGCTTCTCAGAAACTCAGAAAAGTGTTTCTTGTGCCTCACGAAACATGCAATGCAACTGTCCTGGCCCAGAGCAGCCAGGACCCAAAACTCAACCTGACACAGCAGAGTCAGAAGATCAAAAGAAGAAGGGAAGCACAAACTCCACAGGGGGAAGGGAAAAAAAAGAAAGAATTACTTTGTTAGACGTGCAAACAGCTCATTGCCTCTGTAAACATGGCTAGTCTTATCTTATCATGGTTTTGCAAGCCCAGTAGGAGAAACGGTCATTTGGAGGGACTGAAGGAATTAAGGGAGGTGGCTTGGTAAACAGATTGGGGCAGCCGTTGCATAGCCAGAGATATGAAAGAAAAGCAAAACCAGATTAAACCCATTGAAAACTCAACAACAGGTGTTAATATTTGAATGGAAAAGGAGAGCATGTGAACTCCAAACCCAACACAGATCGCTTGGACCAGTGAAGATTAATTAATTCAGTCAGCAACTGGAGACAGCCATGCAGCTTGGCCATGGGAATACCGGCTTCCCTCCTTGTGCAGAGGCCTCCTGCCACCCCTCTGCTGCACTTGCTTCCAGTAATGATCATTTCTCAGTAGCTGCCAGGGAACAAATGTGTACAAGTAAGGTGGTGCATCTGACAATTTGTAAACTGTGACTGTGGTGTCAAATTGACTTTCTTGCACTCCTGGGTCCCCGTCCTCTCCCGTTTGTTCAGCCATGCACCTCCTTAGCTCACACGGCACAGGTTCCCTCGGCGCCACCTCTGCGGGCTTGTTCTTCAGTTCACCCCTTGTTTTTTATGTTACACAGCTCTGGCTGCGTTCACTATGGATGTCTGGGAGCTCACGCACAGCTAGGACAGAACTGATTAAAGATATGACTTGATTGCGATGTACCAGCAACAGAGAAGTCACGGCTGTGGACAACTTCATAGACATTGCAGTCCCCACCACATGACTGTGGGGGGTTTCCTCTGCTCATTCCACTTATGCTCGTTCTCTTGGCTTGCTGTTCCTTTCCCAGCCCTTTCCTCTCAGCTCCGTTGCTGGTTTCTTCTTCCCCAAGAGGAACGACGGTTAGATCCATGCTGGTAGCTCGTAGGAGGGCACCATGCAGGAGAGCAGTGAGTGTTTGGCCAAGCCCTGTTCCTACTGTGCTATAGATGTGTGTGTCCAGGTAAGCAGGTGAGGACAGCTCTTTGTGAGAGTCAAGAGTTGCACAAGGAAATAATTGCATCAATCTTATGATACTCAAGATCTACAACACTTTCCTGAGCAGTAACCGTACCCCTAGCTAGAGTGAATACTTTTGAAAAATGGGAAAGAAAAAGGTTTGTCACAAATTCAGGTGGGATTCAGCAAACAATTTTGCTTCAGCAAAATGCTAAAGTGCAAAAGATTTCTGTTCTGTACCTGTCATACCAAAATGCCTCAAATACAGTTGTTGGAAATGGACCCAATCTATTTTTTTAAAGCTTGAAGAACCTGAGCGCAAAACAACACTGTTGCTTTGAGGCCATGTAAGATTGCAACTGAAAAATTTATTATTCACCAGCTCTGCTATTATTCAATTGCTTGTCCACGTCTGGAAGAGAAGTTGAACTGCTGAGGAAGAGAGGGGACTTGGGATTATCTGGGAAAGGTACTAGGCAGGTGGTCATGAAAGACACAAAACTTGTGCCTAGTCTCCATTTTGTGTTCCTGCTGGGTGCCCCTCATCTTCTTCCAGCATCTCTCCCTCTCCTGGACCTCCACTGACTCCAACCCACCCCAGGCTAATGAACACCAACTGCTTCTTCATACCCAGGTGAGGTACGCAAGCTCATTACCATATTTGAATGCAACAAGATCCGTTTGCCAAAGGCCTGTATGAGATAACAAAAATCAATCACTTTTACCTTACAATGAGGGGATATCTTGCAGAGCAGGAACTGTTTAATCCCTGTTTGCTTTCTGGTAACAAACACCCTGATATATTGTACAGTGTGTCAGAGCACGACACACTCCTTATGTGAATATACACTTTTCACTCGTTAAATCAACACGCTCAGACCTGCAGCTAGTGAAGACAGATGAAGGCTCAATGCCAAAGGAAAAATAAATGAAAAATATTAATATCCTTGTCACTAAGAAGTCTGAGTATCTAAGGTTTACATAAACAGTTATTGAAACAGAGACAATAATGAGACCTAGAGCAGGGACTAGGACTGAGGGTCGCATGCTTTTAAGCAGCCTTTAGCCACTGCTAAAAACCTGCTCTTTAGCCTGAAACTCTTTGTGTCTGGCACTACGCAGATGGAAGCACGGAGACCTCCCCTACCCTGGCCAAATGATAGTCAAGTGTTTAGACTGGTTTTCTCGGATGAGATAGGTGGATTTGACCCCTTCCCACCTTGGGCATTTCCTCGCTGAACAGACTAGCTCTTGAGCCATTTTAAGGCAGGAACCATCCATGCTCAGAAAGAAAATAGCTTCTACTTTCCCATCTGCAAGTAACCTCACCCAGTCATAGCGTATTCGGCACTCCCTGAGATCACTCACCATCTCAGACCTTTTAGGTAGGTACCAAATGTCGGAGTCCCGATAATCAAATTTCAGTGCCTCCGAGGCTGGTGGCAACTGGTGCCAGCAAGAGATGGGGAAGGGCAGTTCAGCTTCCATCCATCCAAGACGCCCCTTGAATCTTCCCCTAAGCTTGTTGAACAAATTTGATCTAATACCTGATAAAACAGCCGAAGTTGAAAAAGGCGAGCAGTGTCCTGCAGAAGCAGGATGGGTCTGAAACAATCTTATGGATTGCTGAACACAGAAAGGAAAATAATTAGCAGAGTGAGCCATTAAACCACAATCCCATAAAATTTCACTGAAAATTAAAAACGTTACCATAAATTTAAGGATAACCAGAAGCATGTCACAGATATCGCAGCTTGAAAACTTAAGTTTTCTTGCAACCAAGAACTCCAAAACCCAAGCTGGTGCTAAAGTTCACAACCTGTCATGAATTGCTTCACCGCCAAATATGACAAAACATTTTGTTTTGTCATTAAATAAAGTTTAACACTGATTTTACACAAATATTGACAATGTTCTGGAGTAGTTTATGCAGTGGGAGAGAAACTAACAATGCTATGTATTATTAACACATACCTGGCTTTGGCCTATACAGTTTGGCCAACTTCCTAAACACTCCTAGTTTTTAATTTAGGGCAGCAATTTCCTGAATTCAGCTGGGATGGGATGGTCACTACTAGTTCTAAATTCAGTGGTTATGCCTTTTTTTCCCCAACATGACTTGTAATTGCATCACATACTTCTGATATCCTGACAAAATAAATAAGCCCACAGCCAGACGGAAAGTCAAAGCCAAGGGCATTTCTATTAAAAAGGAGAGAGACTTTGTCCATAAAGACATTTAAAAGAAAAAGGGGAAACCACAAAAATATGCTTCATGAGGGGAACAACTGCTTGACCAGCACAAACGCATGACTGAATTCTGGAGTTGCTCCCTCTTCATTATTGCAATGTGTTTTCCAAAATATCCCACAGTACTTGCCAAGTGCCCTCCAGCCTCCTGAGTACTCAGAGCAATATTCGGAGGTGAAATGGAGTTCCAACACCAAATGCCAGAAATTCAGACATTTAAGGCTGAGCTTTTGGAGTCTCCCACTCAGACATGCCCGAGTACTTACCGAAGTCATGAATGACCAACAGCTCCCAAATACCAAGTCTCTGTTCTGAAGGACCAGCCCCAGGGCGCAGCACCAGCCTGGCACCACTGCTCTCGGTGAAGGCAGCCCCAGCTCTTTTACCCCTGCACTGTCCTTCTACAGGAGGTTTGGGATCAGATTAAGGCACTTTTCTCTGCCTTGGGTTTCTGTGCCACTTCCCATTGCCTTGCTCTTCAGAGTCACTGCACAGTATCTGGGAATCAGTTTCTGTGGCCTTTGTTTTAAATAGATTTATTATATTTCTTTGCTGAAGCAGACTTTCCTGGAAGCACAATTTCCCTGCTGTGGCTGAGGGTTGGCAAAGGGTCTGATTCAGAAACAGAAAAGCCCCTAAAGCAGATCCCAACTCAATTCCCTGTAGGGAAGCGTCCAAGAGAACTGCAAACACCATTTTATAAAAAACATACAGGTGGTGTATCACAGTAACGAGGCGCCAGGCAAAACTCAGAGGCAAAATCCTCCCAGAAAACCACGTTTCTTACCAACATCCGGCCCTGCCTGACTGTTCAAATAGGACTCTGAGTCCTGGGGGAACTCCAGGGTGGTATCACCCTACTGGTTGCACCAGCCATCTGCCCAGTATCGTGCTGACCTACTTCACTTCCAATGACCCCTGCAACCACAGGGCACCTTCACTGAGTTCCTATTCAAGATCTACCACAGAATGGCTCAAACAACATAAAAAGGACAAATAAAAAGCCATAATATGATGCACTTTTGTAAATAGAAGGCTGTCCGACTCCTGCAAAGCCCACCCCAGACTGCATGTCTTGTTGCCTTTCTGAGCAGTGCCTACTCCCATAGAAGAACCTATATATGCTTGGCTTGGACACCAGTTCATCTTAGAAAGACTCTGTTAACCCTTCTGAGCTCTTATTGCCCGGGAGAAATGTAAGCAAAGAAAACAAACTTAAGAAAATGAATTGCCATAAACCAAATTTTAATGTAGGCATCCTGATACCCAGAAGCTCACCTCTTCCAAAAGACTCAATTCTCGTTCAAAATGTTAATCATTTTGTTAAGTGTAAATGCTTGGTAGGTTGCTGGAATCGTTTTTCTGTAACAAGTGCAAATTTCAAGTTCTAGTAGCAGCAGCATAGTTAACATAGCATGCGGATGCCATTTGGACCAAAGGGGTTTGCACGTCCAATTATCATATTTGAACATAACAATTAATGGTTGATTCTAAATAACAGTATTTACAACTACATAATATAAGTGGTTAATAGCATGTTACGGTTGATAATTATATGAAAGTTACGTAAAGATTTCCCTACAGGAACATCTGGATATCGTGACGTCTAATCAAGATAAATAAATAACCCTTTCCATTTAGCAATAAAGCTTCTGTGGCTCGATTTCTGTTTAAGCAAGTCTAGCACTTCTGCGATAACGATGCGGCAGTAGGTATTGCCTTCTTCAATCTTCAGTTTATCTGATGGCCAAGAACCGCGTGCAGTAGCTGCAGCCACAGGGAAAAGGCCTTTTATGTATAAAGGTTTTCTCATGCGGGAGGTTGTGTGTGATGTGATGCCCTAACTCATGAGGGGAACAGCTGAAGAAAAAGTGAGTCAGAGCTACAACAGACCAGTTCAATCAGCACAGACCACCTGCAGAAATACCTAAGAGCAAACAGAAAGGAAGAAAACTATCCTGCCAGAAAACATGTTATTTGCGGTAATATGGGTAGTATATTCATATCTATCTATCTACGTGTATTGTACATAATATAATATGGAAGCTGTGCAGAACTGAGCAGTAAACTGAAGAACCTTTGATAACATTTTACTGCTGGGATGATATGAGCAATGAGAAATGAGACAAAAAAATTCTCCCTGTTCTCATGAAAGAGCACATAAAGTGCAGTATCTCTTCTTGAAAATGGATTGATAATTTACTGGGGGGGGAAAAAAAAAAGTAAATCGTGTTATGCATTCATCAACTTATTGCTACATATCCACATTGCATCAAAATTATAGCACTAAATATTTAACATAAACAAGTGTAGCTGGATATTGCTAACGATCAGCCAGCACAGCAGCTCCTGCAGGGGGGAACCAGGTGCCAAAACCAGGCTGCAATTTCAAACCCTCACAGACTGGCGCCAGGGCTAAAGACTAAAAATTGTCCTACAGAGCACTACTCCACCGCTAGCCACAGGCAAACGAATGCTCAGTCTCCGCTGCGGTGCTGGAAGGTGCAGCTGGACCACTGCACGGGGCTTGGCTTCATCCACACGGCTGCACGTGATGGCCAGGCTGGGCCCTTCAGGAAGGATTTGGATCAACTGAAAAGAGCTCAGTAATGAGGACAGGTATGGAAAATGTGACTCGAGATAAAAAGAGATTGAAATAATTGCTGAGGACAATTGTCTTCTGTCTTCAGAGGAAAAAAGCCATGAGGGGGGATGTGATAGCGGTCTTCACATATACAGTGAGTTGCTGGAAAGAGGAAGCAGGCAAGATGCGATGTCCATGCTTATAGCAGGCAGGGAAAGTAATAAAGTTTTTCATTAACAACCTGGAAGATTATTCAGTATCAGGAAAAAACCTAACTGTACAGCTGATGGGAGTTGCCAAATTTATGGAGCCCTCAGACAGGATTGATTCAAGCGCAAATGCCTGGGCTGTGCACGGGAGACGCATCACCTCTCAAACCATGCATGCAATGGATGAACCGCGTGGGGTTGCAGGAATATCTCTAGCGACTGCTCGGGCAACAGTGCTGAAGTTGTTCTGCTGCACGCCGAGGACAGAGCTGGTGACACGAGGCTGTGAAGGAGAGCGAGTGAGAAGGTTATTTAAAGCTGCTCCCACTTCCTATCTTGAGTTGTGCCAAGAGCGGAGCTGTAGCGTCTAGCATTTCTAATAACAAATCAAATGACCCTATGAACAGCTGTGGGTTGGGATTTGCTCTTATTGTTGGGGTTTTTTTTCCTCCGGGACAGAAACAGTGTGGAGCAGAGAGCTTTGGCAGAGTAGCTTTTAAGCAAAAAACCTAAAAAATTTAAATAAAACATTGGTCTGTTCTTCAGGCCATAAAGCAAGTTGAGCAGAGGAAGACCTTGCAAGTGGTGGCAAGGTTTGGGATGTCCCTCAGGGCTTGCAGAAAGTCATTGCAGAGGCTGGAACTGACCCCAGCAGAGCTCTTCCTTCTGCACAGCACTCCTGCCTTCTCCTGGGAAGACTTTTCGTTAAACAAACCCCCAAAATCCCACTTACCTGAGTATAAATAAAATTAAAACTAATAGATTGTGAGAAAGAAATAAGGTGTGTGTCATAGCTTCAGTATATTATTATGCTTGACATAAGTCTGTACATGTAATTGCAACATTTACATGGTTGTAAACCCTCTTCTGTTCCGTCAATGAAACATTCCTCTCCCACTAACCATGCGGGTGCAATGCAGCGTTATTTGCCAGCTCCTCTTCAAAAGGAAGGTTTCCTTCATGCTCCCAGCCTCTGATTCAAACGGAACATACCCTTCTCGGCCACGGGCGATGACCGACCCTGCTCCTGACTTCCACAAGCCCCATCTCGTTACACAGGAGGAGCAACGCTACGGTTGTGCTGCCACAACCGCGCTCAGCTGTTCAAACTGCACCTGAGCTCTCAGCCTCCGTGGGTATCCTTCTTTTCCAGCGAGACACAGCCTCTTATCGTGCTTTCTGATTCAGATGGGAGGAAATGTACTCTTTTTCTCCAGTTAATTACAGGCGTGTTCTATTACAGATGCATTTCACACCATAGAACGACAGCTCATGTATCTTTATTTGCCTGTTTCTGGTTGACTTGTGGGTTTTTGGTGTTTTTTCCTACAAGAGCAAGGCTGTACAGGATTTTAAACAAGTCACAGCACCCCGAAGTTTCTAACCCAGACTGTCAACTCTCCTTCCTTGCCAGAAGAATGAATTTACCCAAGATGCAGACAAAACCTGTGCTTGCCTTGCAGACCTGCCCAGCCCCTCAGAGAGTTGGAGTCAACTCCGTTAGGAGAACAACTTGCAGCTCTTCTGGCTGAATTCAGGCTTCCACGGACAACTGTTTTTCCCCCTGCACCACCCTCCTCTTGCACGAGGTCACCCGCACTCAGCACGGCCACACCAACAGAAAGTGCGTGATAATCACAGTGCAACGTCCAGGACGGTGTTGAGTTTTTAGCTTCAATTCGCCCCCTCGTGGACTTACCTGACCAGAGGATCTTAGAAATACCTGTATCCTGGAGATCACCCCTTTCCTGCGAGGGCGGTGAGCCCCTGGCCCAGGTTGCCCAGAGAAGCTGTGGCTGCCCCATCCCTGCAGGTTCAAGGCCAGGTTGGACGGGGCTTGGAGCAACCTGGTGTAGTGGGAGGTGTCCCTGCCCAGGGCAGCGGGGTGGAACGAGCTAATCTTGAGAGCTAATCTTCAAGTTCCCTTCCAACCCAACCCATTCTGTGATTCTATGGGATGCTCCTCCTCTCTCAGCTTTCAGGGGTTTTGGGAAAGGGGGGCAGTCAGGCAGACACAGCAAGACCCCACAGCTCCCACAGGGACACAGCCTAAATCCCAGCTTTCTCAATCAATAACACTTCACACCTCTATTTTCCTCTGCAGAGCAGTGATCTCCACCATCAGCTCCATCTCGGAGGAGGCTGTGCTTCCGCTGGAAGCAGCAATAGCCCATGATAATAATAATTTTCCTCTCCAGTATGCTACGCAGTGTTTCCAAGCTACTGAAGTTAGTTATTTACCAAATTCAGGAAGTCTGACTCCCATACTTTGGCTCGGATTGATTTTCTCCCTAATCAATTCCCAATTATTACCCACCTCCTCAGAGAGTTTAAGGGGATGGATACCGCAGTATCATGATTACTAAACAAAACCATGAAAATCGGAGGAAAACTTTACAGAAAATGCAGATTAAATTGATGAGCTGATTGGGTAGGTTCCTTCCTCACTTGCTCTGTCCAATTAGTCAAATTACTTATGCACTGGTTTTAACAGCAGTTTTGTGCAATAAATAACACTTAACAGAGGAAGTTATTGCACATTCAGAGAGTAACAGTGCAAAGAGGCTAAGCTGGAGCAATTCCAGTGGGTCCAGCCCTGGCTTCCCAGCATCTTGCACAAGAGAACAGAGTTTGGGGGTTGAGGGGAACGAAAGAGATGGTGTGTCAGACAGCTGGACAGCATAGCTGGACACACACTGTAGGGTGTACAGACATACAGCTTACGCTAAGAGTGTAAAACCAGCTAAGCTTTCTGCTCTGCATTTCTCTACAGTCGAGAATGACGATGGCCTTCACATTATGAGTAATGCGATCCATCTCTTTGTCTCCAGATAACTTTATCCAGTGCTGGTTGCATTTTGGGATCAGGAAGGGGGGTTGCCAGGCTGAGGTTTGCCTCCTAATGTCAAGGCTACAGCAAGATGAGGCAGAGCTGTCACCATCACTTCTCTGCCTGCCCCCTTCATAGAATCATAGAATCGCTTGGGTTGGAAGAGACCTTCAAGATCATCGAGTCCAACCATAACCTACACTACCAAAACCACCCCTAACCCATGTCCCTCAGCACCACATCTGCCCGGCTTTGAAATACCTCCAGGGACGGCGATTCCACCACCTCCCTGGGCAGCCTGCTCCAATGCCTGATAACCCATTCAGTAAAGAAGTTTTTCCTAATATCCAACCTAAACCTCCCCTGGCACAACTTGAGGCCATTTCCTCTTGTCCTGTCGCTTGTTACTTGGGAGAAGAGACTGAACCCCACCTGGCTACAACCTCCTTTCAGGGAGTTGTAGAGAGTGAGAAGGTCTCCCCTCAACCTCCCGTCTCTTCGGGATGTTTCTGCCTCTTGGTGTGACGAAAGCCTCACACCAGCTCGCTGATGTTTAACTTCAAAGTCTGACTTGCTGTCAGCCCAGATGTAATTTCGGTTTCTTTTCGCTGACAGTCATCAGCAGCGCTAATGGGGACGGAGTCAGAGCAAAGGGAGGAGGGGGGAAATGAAGTAAAGGATGCCAAGTACCATCCTTATTTTCTGGGTGGAAGAGGAAACAGTTGGAAATAATACAGGAATTTCAGAACAGCAGGAATAATCTCAAATTTAACTCAATCGAGGAGAAGCCTGGAACCTCCAATGAACGTTTCCTTATTCTCACTCTAAGGATGAAGAGGACTCCTGCGGTGACGTACCATCGCACGCAAATAAATACTCAGTGACACTCATCCTTCATGGCTCTGGACTGGGGACTGTTACCTTCTTCATCACCACTATTTGTCCTGGATATTTGCACTTGCAGTTTTAACCACCTCTATGATATTTTTCTGACATATAACAACATGTGTATTATCTGATACCCTAACTAGATGTCTCTCTCTCTCTAATTGGGAAAGATATAGTTTTAAAAACATCCTCAGCTTCCTTAGACAAATACAAAATAGTTATGGGGAGGGAGTGGGGGGGGGGGGGGGGGAAAAAAAAAAAAAAAGGGGGGGGGGGGGGGGGGGGGGGGGGGGGGGGAAAGAAATAATAAGAAAAAAGTCCTCTGGTATTGAAACCACAGGACCTTACTGCTTGGCATATAAGCCACAGAAACCAGACAATTGTTAGTCATGATCATTTCTTTTACGGCTCAAGACATTTCTCTCATGGAATAAGTGAACACGCTTTTCAAAACTACCTCGAGTGTAGCCACAGGTAGCCATCTACTCGGCATCACACACACAGCAACTCCAGTTTCCATTTCAGACATTCCAAAATACTGAAAATCAATCCAGAATGTCCCATTTTCCTGATTTAGTATCCAGCACTTGCTAAAATTTCCAGGAAACTGCTATTTATACAAACTGTGCCAAAACTATTCTGTACAAAGTATTTTCAGTCACACTTTGGAAAGAATCATGCAGTGAAGCAACAAAGAATAAAATCCATTCCAAATCTATAACCTCATAATACATCAAAGATACATACTAATTAATTGTATTAAAGACAAACTTTGCTTCTGCGTCTCTGCTTATCAGTAATCTTATTTTAAATACTTAAAAAAACACCGAGAGATAATTTTGATTGTAAGAAACCATCTGTGCAGCTGCAAACATGGTTGGATACTAGAAGGGTAAATGCTAAACATTATTCAGGATGCGTGTGCGGTTATGGATATCTGATGCAAACAAATTAATTACAGATAATAATAATAAAAAAAAGAGATAAATCAGAAAACCCACTTTCAAATATATGATGGGAAATGACTGGCTGCAATGAGACCATCTCGCATCCCACTAGATGGAGCTACGGGCCTTGACTACACAGCCTAGAAACCCGGTCAAATATGTCACTACTCCCAGTGGCGCAGGAAAACCATTTACAGGGGTCAAGTTAATTTGCCTCTTTCCTAATGGACAGGCAAAACCCGAGCCATTATCCCGAGGCATTTATGCCTCCCAGCAGTATCTACGTGGCACAAAGCAAAGGTGTGCTGCGCTAGCTCTCATGGCAGGGACATCGTTGGGAAGCCCAAAGCAGCTAGCTAGAAACCAAGCGAAAAAATTAATGGGGTTGCACATTAAGAGACCACAACAACAATAGGAACAAAGCGAATCAACCAGCTCAGTAAATTATGCAAGCGCTTGTTTTGAAATAAAAAGGCAGATGAAAAATAACTTCTGCTTCAAAGACAATTTCCTGGCTTTGGGGCTTTAGCTACATTTTTGCTAGCTGGGTTAGCAAAAACTCTGCTGGGGCAGAGAAGGTAGGAGATTTTTTAATTTCATTTTTACCGAGAGCTGTCTGCCACCACACCATGCGCTACCCAGGGCACGGATGGTCTGCAAAATATAACACTACTTCAGCTGGAAGCTGAAACACCACTCGGCACCAGCAAGATGAACTCGCAGTGCAAATATACTACAACGCAACTCCGCAAGATGGTCTTACTTTGCATCTTTCAGGCTAGAAAGTACTGCAGACCTTCAGCGCTTGGCACCACAATACCTTGGCAGACTTTCAGACACGTGTGATTTACCACAGCGTCGGAACAAATAAATCAGTAATGAGGTGTTCAGTCATGCCAAGTGTCAATACACTGTGTGACTGTGCAAATTTAGAGTGATCCAGGTGGGTAAGGGCAGGCACTGGTGCTTGGGGATACAGAAGATCCCTAAACTGGGATAAGCCGGATAAAACAGAACTGAAATACAGCCGGTGGGAGAAGGAGCACTGTCAGGGATCTGGGTCTAAAGGATTTCTTGCTGTAATTGCACAGAACACATCCCTTTCTTTAAAAATCATAAAATGCCAGCCACCCAGCTGAAGAGTTTTCCTAAGAAGCAGTTTCCAAAAGAAGAGCATGTTTCGGAATGACTGTCACCAAAACTTGTCTATAGCCCTTGAATTTATTCTCCGAGATGCGTATTTCAACAGAGGAAAGGAAAAGCTGCTTAGTCTATTGTTTACCCAATGAGTAATTACACTGTAATTAAATTTAGTTGACTGCCTTCACAGTAAAACATTCCCATTCACTACCCAAGCTTCAATGGCATCCATAAATCGATGTATAAAAATTAATCTCTATGTTAGAGGAATGCCCCATCTCCTAGTCAAACCCAGGTCATATACACACACACACACACACCCGTGTTCAGACCGTGACTAAAACAGCCTGTTTGAAAGAGCTTAAGGGCCAGATCTCCAACGGTTACAGACAGGTTACAGCATCTGAACCAGGACGGTACAGGATCTGATCCACAATACTGCAATTTCTACAGCGGGGAAACAGATTTCAGGCACTGGTGAAGTAATGAAAATGATAAGGAAAATGCATTAACATCTCCAAGACAGGTGATCTGGGATGGCCAATACGACAAATTCGAGCCAGCCATTCTAAGGAAATCAGATGCACAAGAGCAAAAATACAAGCACATACTGAAAAGTAAACATTTTGGTTCATGACGATAAAAACGAGACCGTCGGGACATCCTTTCGGGCAGATGTGCTTTTCAAAGAAAAACACTCCACGAGGGGAAGTAAAATAAACCACTCACAAGAAGAAGTACTGTTGAATTCTTTTAATAACACTAGGAAAATATCATAGTATTAAAGTCCTGCACGGGATCCTCAAAGTAAGGTTATTTTGGTTGGGATTTCTCTGTGTTTATGAACCAAACTTTTTCCCCCCCCAGTTGTGTTTTCTTTTAAACCAACTACTCCTTTACAATGGTATTTCCAGTTAAAACACAGCTAACCTATAAATACCTGAAATACCACAACACACATTGTGTGCGTGGGTTTTGTTTAAATCTTAGCGGAAATAATGGTAAATCTATTCAACACAGGGAAGCAAACGTCGGTTTGTTAAGCGGGAAATGTAACAGCCAGTAAAGAATACATTGCATACGTAATACAGAAGGAAAAAAAAAAATTATCATCAGGAGTATGTGAAATTACACTGATTTTGCACCTTAAACCTATTAGAAGTTACTCTGCTGGCCAATACTAATCCACTGAACAAGCAGAATGTTGGTCAGAAGTCTAACGTTTCCTGTACCAGCACAGAGAGAATACAAGCAGTCCAATGCTGTTAAAAGAAAACATGAAATCCAGCTCATGTTTCTGGTCAGGGATCGATTTCTTCGGGAACTACTGTTAACATAACATCTTCATTGCCCCTGCGTACAACCATGTTCAACGTACTGTCCTTTTTAATAATGTCACTGACATCACTGGCTGAACTTATCGACTGTCCATTGATGCTTATAATCACATCGTTGTCCTTCAGGCCACCACTGAAAATACAAAGCAGCAATGTATTATTACAATTGGCATTTTATTGTCTCGACAATATTGTTTTTAAAAAAAAAAAAAAAGATTTCTGGATTTTTCCCATTTCCCACCCAATGGCAGTTGCACGGAGACACAGCGGGCATGCAAAAAGCGATCAGAATTTATGAAGCGGTGAAGATTTCAACGCAATGCAGAAACCTCAGAAAATCTGATGGAGGAACACATTTGATGAATCCCACATTTCACTGTCTTTAAAGGAATTCGCTATTGCAAACGGTGCAGTCATTCTGCCATAAGGATCCTAGATGCTGATTTGGTAGGAGAGATAGAGGCATATTTTCCTTCTTTTAAAAGAATTGCAACAAGCCACTCCTTTTAGAGGGGAAATTTTCCAAGCTTTCATTCACATACACAGAGCAAAGCAATCTGAGTGCCACTGTGTATTAGCACATGAGGAATTTCAGCCCCGGATCCATGCTGTTCTCCATGCATAGCTTCTTGGCAGCCACTTCACCTTACCTCCACGTTTTAAACCTGTGCAGGAATAACCCGTGCAGCAATCCAGCCCGGTCACCGAGACCATACACGTGTCCTTCCCCTTGTCCCCCTGCCCGTAGCCCCCAGAACCCCTTCTTCTGACCTCAGCACCTCATGCAAACTGAAAACAAAACCCTCCCAACTCCAAGCAAGATGGGGAGGAACTGGAGCCGGCACGGCAAGGCTCCTCTGCCCGGGGCCACTGGTCTCTCCCCAGGCTGGCTGAGACTGCTGCTGGGACCGAGAAACTGGGTGGTGAGGGATACCATCGACCACAACGTCTTGCCCAGTCTTGCACAACGTTCTGGCTCCAAGTTATGGAAATATTAACCAAGTAACCAGATCAGACATGATTCAGCCCTTCAGCATAATCCTTCTTCGCAAAACCACAGAGCAGTCATCGGCCCCTTCCGCCCGCAGAAAACGCCTTACATGAGCGTCTCCTGCAAGCAGGATGCCTTGGCCAACGTTTGCAACAAATCTGGTTGCCTACTGAAGGCATGGCTTAAATTTTCTCCATTTTCAAGGGAGAAACCATTTGGATTATCTTGGTGTCTCATGCAGCCTCTCCTCTCAACTCCTACCCAGGACAGGTCGCTGCAGACCTGCTCCGATCCCCTACCAGCAGGTCAACACAACGCGCATCGGAGAGGAAATCAGCAGAATGGGGAAACCCATAGGCAAGGGGACCAGGAGAAGGGGAGACAGAGCAAACACGGGCTGCATTTCCATTGCCAGGCCAGCCTTCGGATGAAGTGTCCTGATTCGAGTTTGCCTTCAAGTTATGGTGCCGCATTGACCCACATTTCTTCTACATCTCTAATGTCCTTCTCCCCCTCTCGGCTAACTACGATCCATCCTCTGATAATGACTTTTCTGCACCTTCAGATTGGACCTGCATGTCAAGGCAGTAAGTTCAGTCCCACACTGGAGCAGCCACATTATTCCTATGCTAACTGTGGTTTAATTTCACACTACAGACACACACTGGCATTCTGCATGAACAGCGCTGCCAACAAGAATTATGTGCAAAAAGCAGCAATAATTCATAGAGCGAGCCAGAGAGCTAACACTGTATATCTTACAGTGGCATCCAAACAAAAAGCCATCATCCAACTATCCTTGCAGTCTCCCTGACAGACAGAATATTCCTGCTCCAAGCAGCTTTCTGCCTCCATGCCTTTGGTGCTACATACACCTCTTTCTTGCCACAAAGACTTACTCTTCTCTTAAATGAGATTGTTTCAGAAAATGAATAAAGTTTCCCATTTTCTACCCTGGATTACTAAGTGGTTTTCTATCAACCAACTCTGAAGGGAAAGTGCCTCCAGCAAGAGCCAGCCAGACCAGTTCTGGTGACCACAGGCCAGATGCCGTACATCTCATGAGGCATGGCACCACCAGCAGGTGAGGTTCTGAGCAAACACGAAGAAAAAGATCGGTTGGCCAAAACCAAAAGCTCTTCCCAGTGACGTGACTCCTGACAAAACTGCCCCATGCAAGACTGCCTCCTGACAAGAGAGGATTTCACCCCCCGATGGAGGCACACCAGGAGAGCTGGTGGGTTTGGCCAACACTGAGGTGCTTGGGCTGAGGTGGACACGTCTTCACAAGGTGGAAGAAAAGCTTCTCCCTCACTCTTCTACAGGAGAGGCCAGCAGGGCCATGGGGAGCACGGACAAGAGAATGTCTTTATTCAGTACTGGCATCGGTGCAACAGATGTCTTGGAAGCAATCACTGAGAAAAATGAAAATTGAGTTTTCACGCCCACTGAATCCTTGCCCTTTCGGCTGGGAACGCTGACAGGGCTTTGCTGCAATACCCTGATACGTTCCCAATATTGCCCATCGGGGACCGGACTGAAACCACAAACTGATTTCCAGCAGACAACCTAATAGCTATCAGATGGTTGTAATATTGTTAATTTAGCATAATCCAGATAGCCAGTTAAGCAGGGAACATTCTCCATCATTAGCCCCTTAAGTCAGTGGCAGTGGTTTTGAGAAAAAAGTAGTTCAACTTACGCTTCAGCTGGTGTTTCTGGAATTACTTCAATAACATAGGCCCCAGAGACAACATCAGGAAAGTCTTTATGGCGATCCTTCAGCTCTCTAGCTTTGCTGGAAAATGAAAAAACACCAACAAAAGTATTTTGACAACATGGGGAAAAAAAAAATCATGCATTTTTACTTAGTTAACTCACTTAACATTCACTAGCTGAGGTATTTCACACTGGTTGATGTGACACTTCACAATTCATTTTAACCCTTAAAAGTATTTCAAGAATTATTACACTTTTTGCATGCATACAGCTTTTTAATGCCTATTTCTGGTAAAAGGCATTATTTCAACAGACACAGAGGATCTGAGTTAAAACATTTCAAAAGCTGGTCATTACTTTAGAACTGGCAGGTCCTGAACACCTGAAAAAACCCTTCAGTTTTCAATGCTTTGTTATCCCTCCCATCCTGCGCACGTGAAAACTTCTGGTTATTTCTACAGGGCGTAGTATCAACTGCTCATGAGTCTTTTTTGGTTTGAGTATGAATAAGCAAGTCCACACAAAAGCTTCATTTTACATTAAGTGAATTGTTTAATGAGAATAATTTTATACAAATGGAAATATGCATGTAGCTGCTGTAATTCTTGAAAACGTACTGTCCTGTTTTCTCCTTGACCCCCACGGCAGCACGGGACAGAGGATAACAACGCTACGAGCGCTCTGAGACAAACTGACAATCTCTAGCTGTTCTCTTCCAAAGCATTAAGGAAAAGAAAAAGCCAGGGAGTTATTTAAAAACTAGCTCATGCAAGAGTCTACAGGAGAGTTCAACCACGTAGCAGACACAGAGAAAAAGGTAGCAAACATTAGCTGGAAGTTGTCACCAGCACCTAACAGAGGAACACACTGCTGGTTCTTCCTCCTGGTTGTTTCTGCAGATCATGACCTTGACCCAAATGCGTGCAGAAAGGTGAGGAATCACTGCTTTTACTTACCTAGGAGTTAGGGACATCATTCGTATACCAATGTATTTCTTTTTGGTTATAGCTTTTCCTACAAAAAGGAAAACAAGTCTTGATCGATTGCTTTTACCAAAAGACCCTCAATGGCTGTTGACTTTCTGGTTTACTGTTTCTCTTTCAAAGCAGTGAAGTACAGTACCTTTAGCTTGTCTGTCATGGGATTCAGTTAGGAACTTTTTGATTTTATCCGATGGGATAGCAAACGAGATCCCTGCTGTAACTTTTAATGTATTAATTCCTATGACTTCACCATCCTGGAGAAACAAGAAACTGTTACTAGCAAATGTGAAACGTCTGGAAGAGAAATGATTTCTTCCAAATATATTCCATAGTTGGCTTTCAATTTACTAAATGGTTTCTTTTAAGTCTAATTTCTCCACATCATCTATTGATAAAAAAACTATTCTACAGTTTTGGAGGACTGATGGGGATTATTCATATTGCCACTAGCAGAAGAGAGATCAGAATCGGGCAGCTGTGCTGCTTGCAGCAGACAAACAACATGTTCTACAGGCAATTTCAGTCTGTTTATTTCAGCAGGCACCGTGCAAAGTGTGGCACTAAATGATCCTGGGCAACTACTGCATAATAATATGAAGAAAAAAGACAGTTGACCAAAAATCAGTTTTTCCTGGTCATGTGACTCCAAGAGAGAATTTCAGATTAAACACCTCAGCTGTCACCTGAGGATTTGAACGCTTTTGACATCTCGGCAGCTTCCTTCCCTGATCTATCCCAGACAAAAACTATCCTAACTACAAATATTAAAGAGGAGGTTACTGGTGCTGAAATTCTACTGTAAGTCAAGCGGAAAAAAATTGCCAAATCTCCAAGGCAGAAGCTCGGACTAGCTCTTTCTTCCAACTTGTGCCGTCCCTCACTGAGAACCACCGTGTCTGCTCCGTTCGACTCTGTGTGCCCCCATCCGAGAGCTCTCACAGAGCAGTTGGGTTGTGCAATTTCAGTTGGTCTCTCTTGGGCTGACCCACAGCTGCTGCAAGGTCACAGAATCACAGAACGGTTTGGGTTGGAAGGGACCTTAAAGACCACCTAGTTCCAACCCCCTGCCATGGGCAGGGACACCTCCCACTGGACCAGGATGCTCCAAGCCTCATCCAACCTGGCCTTGAACACCCCCAGGGATGGGGCATGGTCAGCTCTGACTGTTCTACAATATCAGCTGATAAACCCCGAAGTCCTGATAAATAAGTGGGTTTTTCAACCCCCTCAGTGTGATCCAAATTAAAGGGTTAGATATATTTTTGAACCACTAAGCTGAGTTTCAGTATGCAAAAAAAAGTGCCAGCGGCATGGTATACAGTGAGTGCAAACGTCTCAACTTTAAAATGTGCTTTTTTGCTTTTTGCAAGGCACAAGCAAAAAAAATTGGGCATTACACTTGCTCAAAACTATGCAAACCATAAACACCTTAAATATTGAAATCCAAGCACATCTTGTGATTTGCCAACATAAACACAGACAAGTGATTAGTAAGAACCATGTGAATTTTGTGCAGTCAGCCAGATATTGAAAGCTCTGAATCCCATTCCTGGTGCGAGGTTTTGTTTGTTTGTTGGTTTGGGTGGGTTTTCTGTTTTATTTTTAAGCTAAAAAGTAAAAAGTAATAAGCTTGACACTAAGCAAACTTAAAGAAACGCTTACCAGATTTACTAGGGGTCCTCCAGAGTTTCCATACTGCAAATAAACACATGGCAAGAACATGTTTTAATACCTGCCTCTTAATTTATGGCAAGCAAAACATAAAAGAAATGTTTGAAATATTTCTGTAGTAATTTTTTCATTGTCTATTAACTACGTGCAATAGAACAGTCTTAACATCCAAACCCATTAACTACACTTAACATCACTGCTTTTAGCTGAGCTTTGCAAACACTTTGTCCTTCTTCTCTTGCCAAAGTTAAGAAAGCCAAGGTTTTTCTTTTGTTTTAATAGTACCACACTAGCAACTTAGAAGATTTTAGGACAGCTCTGGGAGCTGTTAGTGAAGTTTTCTTGCAAGGCCAACAGTAGAAGTACAAAAACTATTGTTTTGCCTTAATGCAGAAACAAACTTGAATTCTTAAAATTAAGCTTGGATTCTCTTTAGAAAACATGATGGATTTTGAAAAGATACATATTCGCCAGAGAATATTGCCTCCTCCCTTGTAATTCTGAAGTTAAGGCAGATACTGTACTTGGTGTGGTTCCTTGGGGGATTTTTAAATAACAATCAAGTCCTGCTGCACCACAGATGTCCATATTTACATGGATAAAAGAAAAGCCAACTGTGCTCACTGTTCTTAAGAATCGTATCACTGGTGACATTTTCAAAGCAGCTATTCAAGAAATCTAAGAGCTGAAGGGGGCAAGGCTCAGAGCGGGACGTACGTTGATGATGGCATCGGTCTGAATATAGTCCATATCGGAGTTGCGGAGGCCCAGCTCCTTCCCTCCGCGCTGAGTGGTACTAACGATCCCCGTAGTCACCGTGTTCTGAAGGGAAAATGGACTTCCAATCGCGACCACGAATTCTCCTGGCCTCAAGTCTGCAGACTGACCAAGCAGAAGAACTGGCAATTTACCCTACAAATAAAAAAAAAAAAAAAAAAAAAAAAANAAAAAAAAAAAAAATCAAATGTTGTTAAGACGCTACTATGCCGGTAGAACAAATTCTACAGAAATATGAAGACATTAATTCCCTCTCAATTAATTACAGAGGGAAAGAGAGGCTTTTACCCCTTGGGGGTTCTGCTTGTTGTGTTTTCTTTGAATATTTCATGTGTCCCTGTGCAGAAACATCTCAGTGAACTTCTGCTCTACGAGTGGGCTCTTTAGGCTGTAGGAGTACTTTTTCCACAACAGGTACACATTAAATAAAAAACAATTAAAAGACCAAAGGAATATTTATGCTCCACTGTACAAAGCAGACATCTGATGATACAAGGAATGAGTTGTTTCCAACAGCTTCTTGAAATAATTAGCCAACAGCTGCTGAAGTAAAAATAATGTATTGTTTAAGAGTGAACACTAAAGAGTCATGAAAGCAACAGCCGAAACTTATCAAACGTGCATATATATAGTTTAAAGCATTTTATATTCTCCTAAGACACCAGCTAATGTTTCATCGTTTTTTTTTTTTTCCAGTGGAGTATCTCTTCTAAATAATTCTATTCCCTCTACATACACTGATGTCTTCTTCTGAAGATGTTCGGATTTAAAGACTTACGGGATTTTTCTGTTATGACAGTAGGGGATACCATTATATTTTCCTTTCAAGATCTTATCTCTAAACATATTAACTGTCATGTTATTGAAGACATTCCCACTAAAACACAAAACATTCTTAAAATCCAGCATCAATAGAGACCACTGCAATTTACAGCAATTAAAAAAAAAAAGGAGGGAAGGCTGGAGCAACACACCCTTGTCAATGCGATGGATCAAGGGAACAAGGATGGTTTCTCCAAGACATGTTCAATCTGCACAGGAACTGAACTGGCTGGATAACAGATGATTCAAGCTGGACCTATAACCCCCCTGCAGCAATCAGAAAACATCTGGGAAGTTCTTAAGGCCTCCTACTTGCCAAGTAATTCATAAGGGTGTTCTGAAACAGATCCTATTTTAAATAAATACTTTTTATTTATCACCTGCCTGTAAAACACTCATAGAACCATAGAATGGTTTAGGTTGGAAGGGAACTTCAAGATCATCTAGTTCCACCCCCCTGCCATGGGCAGGGACACCTCCCAGTAGACCAGGTTGCTCCAAGCCCCGTCCAACCTGGCCTTGAACCTCCAGGGATGGGGCAGCCACAGCTTCTCTGGGCAACCCCGGCCAGGGGCTCACCACCCTCATGGTGAAAATTTCTTCCTGAGATCTCATCTAAATCTCTTCTCTTCTAGTTTGAAGCCATTACCCCTTGTCCCATCACTACATGCCCTTGTAAAAAGTCCCTCCCCAGCTTTCTTGCAGGCCCCTTTCAGACAGTGGAAGGCTGCTATAAGATCTCCCTTGAGCGCCATTTATTCTTTTCTTCACATTTTTAAAAATCAGTCTTTACTCTTCCAGTGATGTAACATGTTTTTTAATCTTGTCATGTTTAATCACTTGTCCAAATGATCCTTGAACCCTTGAAGTTAAATACCTCCCTGGGGCTTCACCAGGCTCTTTCTATTAACATCAATGGACCTGGACACATACATATAAATTCAGGTTTCAACTTCGGGCTTTGGAGGATGAGGAGATTACTGAACCCAAAATCAAAACACAAGAAGTCTGAAGGGATGTATCTTTTGCTTGACAAACCTAACTTTAACATAGCTTTCCTCCAAGCTTGCCCCACTTCAGAATTCTTTCCTTTGCTCAACAAGCCCAGCCCCAAAAGGAAAAAGGCATTAGTATAAACTCTCTAAACAGGTCAGAGATTCTAGATGCAGTGAAAGTCCCACCTAGAGATTAACTTAAATCAAAGAGTGGATAACATAGTCGCTTTATTAAAAACTGGGGTACTTTCAAGGTATTCCTGAGCTGTGTACCTACGTGGAGGTACAAATTGGCTTAATACCCCCTCTTAAAATTCATTCCTTCTGGAAAACTTGTAAAGGCGCCTTTTTCATCCCACACCTGTTCCAAAGCACACAGATTTATGTGCCTATACTCGATGGGAACATAAAGCTATATACTGTGTGCTCATGTAGCAAAGAAACAAGGCAATATTTAGCATGACCTGATTATTTGTACAGATGCCCAAGTCAGTGAAAATTGTGTTCCAGAAGTTAGTATAAGCGGAATCATTAGTAAATTTTGGCAAAACCGGAATATATTACATGTTTAAATTGGAAATCAAGAGCTAGCTCTTTAGGGGTCTTTTGTCACTAACAGTTCGAAAGCCTGTATCAATAAGTCACCCTTAGGGACAAAAATCTTAAAAAAAATTCTAAACTAACCCAAATGCCCACCCATCACTTTTTATTTTTCACCTACAGTTTTATTTCAAATATCCTAGGAGATACACAATGTCTGTAAAGCAGAAAGTAAAAAATAAAGGCATCAGTCATCACCATATGCTGCTGCAAATACAGAAGTTACGGTTTTAATATTTAACAAGCCTGGTCCTGTGTATCCTTTATCCAACTTTGTTACAATTCCACCAGCAAAATTTTACTCAGATGAACAGATTGTTTCAATAAAAAGTCATTGCCAAATCCCAGACAGGATAAGATGCTCTGTGGAAACTTATCCTTCAGTCTCCAGACGGCAAGAAAATAATTAACCAACTGCTTGTTAAACAGAATCAGTTGGAAGAGCAACAGCTTAGGCAACACAGTAAGGAGGAAAACATTTCCCTTTCTAATTATCTCCCAGAAGAAAGTTTTCACAACCAGCAATGCCCCGCTATTAAAGTAACAATATCCACGGTCCCCATCAGTGCCACAGCCAGAGATAAACCCAACCAGGGCTGTGGTTTAATTCTGAGCAGGACTGAAGAGTGATACCCAGGTTCCCCACCGCGTCTGCAGGGCGGCAGAAGAGCAGCAACATCCCAAGGAAACGCCGCTGAGCAGTTCACAACACCGGACCACAGCCCGGACTCCAAGGGACCTCTCCAGTAGAGCGGGGAAGAGGCAGCTACGATTAGCTGTGCTGGGAAGCACGCGGCCTATGCAACACAAACAGCCCCATATGGGTATTGTTTGGACAGAGGGAGCACCCTGGCCCCTCCTTCCTTCTCCCACCAGATGCTATTAAGCTTACGTAGCACGTGTTTTCAAGATGTTGTTGGTCAAGAGGAGCATCTCTTTTTGGCACTGCTTTTCCTTATTAAAAAAAAAACAAACCAAACCAAAACACAAAAAACCAAACCCCCCCCCCCCCAACACAAAAAGTGGCTTTTGTTTGTATTTCAGTGCACTGAAAATGGATATTCTGTAGAGAGAGAGGACATTTATCAGCAAATGAAACGTAGAAAAGCAAAACAAAATGGGAATCTTTTTTTCTTCATTAACAAAACCAAACAAAAAAGATTGGTCGTGTACAAAGCTAAAGATTTATACAATGTTCCTGAGTTACAAAAACAGTCACGGAGCCAAAATCACATTTGGCAGCAGAAGGAAAAAACATGAACAATCTCTGACTAATACAATTATTTTTGATTGTGCTGAGTTTTCAAGCCTGTGCCTATACTAGCTAGGCTTCAGTTCAAAGTCTAACGCTGTACGGATTGGCTGTAGGTCATCCCTGTGATTCAACATGCCTTCTGGAAAGAGTTTGGCTAATCTTTCCTTTGCTAGGAACAAAAATCTATTGCAAAAATCGCCTTGCTCTGCACACATGATAAAAGATAGCTTTGGAAAAAGGTGTTCTCTCTGCAGTATGTTTCTAGAAGAGCTGCAGCCTTATGCAAAAATGACCAACCCCAAGCTGAGAGAGCTGGGGTTCAGCCTGGAGAAGAGAATGCTCCAGGGAGACCTTATAGCAGCCTTCCACTATCTAAAAAGGGCCTACAAGAAAGCTGTGGAGGGACGTTTACCAGGGCATGTAGTCATAGGACAAGGGGTAATGGCTTCAAACTAGAAGAGAGGAGACTTAGATGAGATCTCAGGAAGAAATTTTTCACTCTGAGGGTGGTGAGCCCCTGGCCGGGGTTGCCCAGAGAAGCTGTGGCTGCCCCATCCCTGGAGGTTCAAGGCCAGGTTGGACGGGGCTTGGAGCAACCTGGTCTACTGGGAGGTGTCCCTGCCCAGGGCAGGGGGGTGGAACTAGATGATCTTGAAGTTCCCTTCCAACCCAAAGCACTCTATGATTCCATGAAAAATACACTATCTTAAGATAACTACAAATGTCCCTCATGCATTTGATTTGTCATATTCTGTTAACCACGAGGATCAATTTTTACCTGTCACGCAGCCCCATGCCACGGGGAAGGGATGGGAAGACCACCTACACGGGTATCTACCACACTTAAAGAACAAGAAGGATGCTGAGCACAATTGAAAAAGGGCTCCGAGATCTGCAAGCCTACATGATAAATGAAAGTCACTGGGGTTCGCGTACTACTTGAAATGCTGTTCCTGATGATTTCACAGCATGTTACAGAGCACACTAACAGCACTGCATGTACTCTCATTAGTGCCTCTACAAGTAAATGTCATGAAGAATTGGTAGTGATGAATATGTGCATTGTAGCGGCTTTAAATTTTGGGTTTTCTCTCTAAAAAAAAGCTTAAAAAAATTGTTGCCACATTCAGAACTAAACTTCTCATTATGGAACTAGATGATCTTTAAGGTCCCTTCCAACTTAGACCATGCTATGATTATCAAAAAAGCCCAAGTATTTATTTGAATTGTAGAGGTGGTTTTGAAGTGAAATCAGTATAAAACCGATCAAAATCCCTGGGCATCAAGTGATGGAGTGGGAAGCATGTCCTTCTGCAGGCTACAAGGAGAGTGCCGGGCAAGCACTCCGAGCGGTGGTTGTAACCAGAATTGTACCACAACACCCCACCTGTGCCCTCACGCCCTTCCACTGGCGAGCTCCTGCCTAGGGCACTAAGGCAGTCCTCGTCAAAACAAATTCAAGTCCTTGGGTCTGGGGCTCTTAATAACTATACTTAATAAATGGTCACTCTTCAATCTTTACATAACGCCTGATGGTCACCAGGATGACGTAACTACTGTTACAACTCGTGATGCTCTTCAGTTAACTATAGATTTGCCACAACAGTTAATTAAAATCCCAGGCAAACGAGCATGCCTTGCAGCACAACGAACGGGGAGCCAGAAACACCCCAACACCTAAACCCAGCTTTCCCACTGACTCACTGCATGACCTTGGGCAACACATAACGTCTTTTCTTTCTCTCCTCCCTCCGTTTTTCATTTGATGAAGCCTCGGGGCTCTGCTGGGATCCGTGTTTACTCAATAAAACAAATCTGCAAGCAGGCATTCTGCAAGTACACCGAAATAGGACTAAACATGCAAAACCATAAGTGGCACATGACTCACTGTTTACACCCAGCCAGAGAAGGAGCCATTAATTAGTGTTAATATTTTAAGTCTTTCTCATCCCAAACGGCTTCAGACATTTTTATATATGGATTTGACTCAAACCCCGGATCAACATAACTCCCACGGAATGGAGAGCAGTACACCACCACAAGAGATGGCTTCACCCAACGATCAGATGCAGCTGTCCCAAGGATGGGAGGCAGCAGCTCGGCACGAGAGACTAGGACAAGTATAAAAAAAAACCACCATCATCAGCCAGGAGCCAGATGTTCACCTGTTATATATTACCAACACAACTTGAATCAGGTAAAATAAGTGGAGCCTTGAAAAACCAGCTCTGAAACTAAAAAAAGAGGCAGCACACAACCACCACTGGGCATAGCTAGTGCTGTAGAGAAACAAAAACCAAGAGACAGATGACTATAACCAGTAGGGGTTTCAGTTGGAACCTTTTCATCCATGAAATAAGTGAATCTGTCTCTGTGTTGGCCCAGAAAGCAATTAAATCCCTTCTCTGCTTCGTTTGTAGAAGGAAGATCATGAATTCGCAGGAAGCAGTTTGCGGTTCAATAAACTGATGAAGAGAAGACAAATGTTCTGAGTTCAATTTGTGTTAAATAGTGACATTTCCTTTTTATTTTTAGGTGGAAGAGAAACAGATGCTTGTATGGTACGCTAATTCAGCTGTAAGTAACTCTGGCAAAACTTCCCTGGGAATTGCATTTCTGTTCTCATTAATGAAACTATTTAACTTTCAGAATACGTTATGGCAAAATAAAAACACAGGCCACGAGCACATAAAAATGTAGAGTATCATCTACGATGTAGAAACTGCCTGACAAAATGCCAAAACAAATGAAAAACCCAAGCCGAATGCATTACAAGCCTCCAAAAGCATTTCATCTATAGTTAGAAAAACAAAACTGAGTCTCCTTATCTAAATATGGAGCATGGGAAGCTTGCAGAAAAAAAGAAAGAAGGATGAAGTGTTGTTTTGCTACGTCACCAGGATTTCAGTTACCTGGCAGGACACTGCTGTTCTCCCTTAAAATGAAATAAAATAACCTGGTGCTGGCAGACCCACCCGGGAGGTGTGTGAGCATTTTGCTGCATGGGGAGCCTAACCAGTGCATCGCCCCCGCAGCGAGGGCTCCTAGGAGCTAAAGATGGCAGGAAACCGCTGCTGCCTAAACTGATGAGTAAACAGGAGTTAACAGGCAAGCTTTTTACAAGCTATTTCATTTCGATGGGTCCTGAAGGCTTCTGGAACCAATATGTGGGCTTCCTCGGGCTCTCGAGAGGAAGCAACGTAACATCCAGCGGCAGATTTCAAAGTAAAATAGCATTTTAGAAAAGCCACTTACATCTGGTATTCAAGTAGTTTGGTTTTTCAAAATGCGGGCTATTAAAATATTGATACATAAACAGGAAAGTTTGCTTTGCTGCTTCCTCCAGCTTGTACATGCAGGGGGGGGAAAAAAAAGTAAATCCCCTCTGACCACAAAGACACAGACGCTGCATTGCCTCACGAAACCACCGAAGGAAGGAGGGCACGAGGTCTTGTTGACTTTAAAATGTCACACTAAGTGGTTATTAGTGAGATGCAGGAAAAACCTTCAGCAAATGGGCTGAAATACCACTGCAAATTAGACATCGGTCACAAACCCACTACTGCTGCACGGCGCAGACGCCAAATCCTGCCTGAGTCACGGAAGCCAGTAACGGGGCACATTGAGGAACAAAAATCTTCAGACCCTGGCATGCCTTCCATGACACAGGTGCTATTTCAGAGTTGATTGTGTCTCATAGCTGGTTTTTAAGTGTGTAGGAAGAAGATATACCTCAAATTAAAGCCATTCGCCGCACTCCCCCCCTTCCTGTACTCGCTGCCAAACCATAGGCACCTGCCACAGAGATCTTTTCTGCAGGCAGAATCCAATTTCCAGGGGTGAAAGGGGTCTCCAGGCAAAAGCCACCTCCATCTTCCACTACTTTTGGCTTCCAGCTTTGATTTGGGCGAGGGCACAGGGCTCTTTTATAAATCTGCCCTCCATTAACCCCGACACTGTCCATTAAATCACCCCTAAAAATTTCTTTCCTCCTTCTGGTGTTTACAGTTTGCAGCAGCTGCCTCACACATTCTCATTCAACAAGGTAGTTATTTGTCTGGAGATGAATTTCATAATCAAGGCCTGCCAGCTCAAAAGCATCTGCTGGCTTTGGAGTGTTGTGCAATGTTTTTGATGGGTTTCAGACTCGCTGCAGTATCACCCGTGTGACACAGGATGGCTTATGTCAGCAGCGTCTGCCTATGCTGCCCAAGTCCAAAATTTTTCTAGGGAAGTTTTATAAATTTCACGCATTCATATCCAAATTGTCTGCAACCTTTTCTTTCCAATATTGCTGCCTCCTCAAAGCTGTTTGCATTTGGAAGGATAGTTTTATTCCCTTCGCGTTTACCACACGTCTCCAATCTTACTTCCCATTTTCAACGCTTCAGCAAACTGCTGCATCTCACTATGGACATAAGAAATACAGTTTCTTCTCTTTTACAGACTGTAAAAATAAGCTTATTTTAGGATTAGAAGAACGACTACAAGATTTCTGTTCCTGACTGCAATACATTTTTCCACGGAGAAGAGAATTTAATCAGGGAAATGGTTCATACTTGCTGCTGCCTAGATTTTACCACCCTCCTTCACTTCCTACCGCACTCAGCAAAGCTGAATTAATTCTAGTAATGTCTTTGGCCAGATGTTCGCAGCTTAAAGAAAACCAGCATGCAGGCTGCTGCAAAATCTTCACAGTTTTGGGAATACCAGCTGACAGCTTAAATTCATACTTTGAGCCCCGCTCTGCTCCTAACCACAGAGGCATTCTTCGCCCTTCAGATCCTGCCTTAACATGCCACAGAAAAACAGAAGAGAAGAAAATCTTCTGCATCTTCGATGTCACCTTCAAATAATTTATTCAAAAGGAAGAACTTCACCTCTTCCTTCAGAAAAATTCTTAGTTGGATGGTTTTCATGCCATATCCAGATTTTTAAAGGGTCATTTGTACCATCACATCGTTGTCTGTCACCAAATACATTTCAACTTCAACAAATTATTACCTCTGTGATTTTAAAAAGCCTTTTGTGAATCTGAATGAAAGGCATTTCAGCACAAAAAGGAAAGCTCAAACACTGAACTTGAATGGACATATTAAAAAAAAGGTGCCATGAAAGTTCAGTCTGAAAAGCAACTTCTCAGTTGACTGCATTTCCATTTTAACCTTTTTGGCAATACTTAAAATTTTGTATTTCTAATTCTTCAAGTGCAAAGCATCACCTATCCTGCAAACAGAGGTGCCCCAGGCCTCACGTAGGATTGGGATTTCCCAGTGCCGTGTCACCACAGCTAGTTAGAAAATTTATCTCCCATCCCAGGAAAAAAACCCCCAAAACCAAACGAGTGATACAAGGAGTTTTCCCCAAGTCTTCTCCAAATTATCCTGAGACACAACAGGCAGGGGCGAGGGGGGAACGACACACAAGGTACTGGGTTGTACAACTGACAGGACGCTTACCGAGGGTATGTCAGACCTAAGTTTATATCCATATTCTATCTAATTTAGAGGAGAGATGTGAAATTTGGTCTCCTGCTACCCAGACTGATGTGCTGAGCTGACATCATGTGAGGAAGACAGAGGGGACCTGCTCTCCTCCTTCTGCAAGAGCTCAGCCTCCAGGCTCTGAGATACTTCCCAAAGTTTCCTTACAACCAACGCCTCTTCTCACAGACAACGGAGCATTAGTGGAGCAATAATCCTTCCCCTCTCAACCCCCAAAAAGAAAAATGTATCCGGTTTGGCTCTAGACAGCTCTAGGACAGAAAACAATTCCTGCCTTAAACAATTTGCAAATATACGTAAATTAACCAAGTTGCAATGCTGATAATCTGAAGCATGCAGTATGCTGGCCAGCTTCAGCAGTCAAGACATCAAGCCAAAGACACAACCTTGTACCTTGGAGTTGATAAGTTGCATCCAGATAATGATGAATTTTTAAATAATTGTTTTCAAAAAAGGTAAAAGCTGCTGCATGTTAGATCAAAAATCATATATTCTTTCCCGCTCCACAGTGGAACAATTTAAGAGGGTCATAACCTGGAATGAGAGACACTTGCAAACAACCAGCTGATGTGCCGCTTGCAAAACAGGGTCACAACTGCATTCAAAAATTAAATTAATGGAAGATGAGGATGACGATAATTTAATTACACGGCAGTAATTTTTAAAAAAAGAGGAGTATCTGCCATCTTGCAAGTCGTAACTAGAATTGCCAATTCCAATCCCGTTTAGCAGTGGTTTCCACTACGGGCAGCTCATGTGGCTGCATTCTCTTTTTTCTGCCATTCACTCCCTGCCATATCCTGCTCAGCCTAACTCTGCCAGTTCTCATCCCGGGGATCTTCCTTTGCTACTGCAGATCTGCTCTTGCTTATTTTAATACAAAAATGAGAAAACAAGCGATTGGTAAATGTGTAAATAGGTTACCTCAGGAAAACAGGAAAAAACAACATGGCAAAAAATATTCTTGGTATTGTAAAGGTTTTTTGCCATGTTGCTGTTAAGAAGCTTTTAAATAATAATAAGAAAGAGCTTTTAAATGACAAAGGTGGCAAGGGAGCAGCAGGAGCACTTCATATCTTGGGCCATCCAAGAGTTCTGCGTTAGACGTCTGATTTAGTCATGAACTCTGGCACAAACACTTTTGACCTCACTGGGGAATAGGTCTGAACTAAAACAACACTGCCAGATCTACACATTTTTGAGTCATGTGTTTCAAATGAAACGTTCTTGCCCGTTAAATTTGGAGGTCATTAACGAACAGTCCAAACAAGGGAAACCAATACAAGCAGCACCCCAAGCAATCACATGCATCTAATTGCATCTATGTTACACATGTATTACGACACAATATTCCACTTGCGCTATGCTGCTGACGTGTGCGGAACGGCGTGACAGCTCTTCTGCTGCTGCAGGGGGCAGAAAAATGCCGACAGCCGTATGTGTGACACGGAGGAAGACTACGGATGGGAAGTCGCATTCCCCTTTGTTCAGAAAACCACCTGCAGTGTAAGAGCACCTTTCCAAGCAGGCTTTAATTTGCATGGTCGAGACACTTCCTAAGATATTTTCCATTTTAACATCTATGTCAGTGTGGCACGGCCCTTCACAGACACAAATATATCTTCTAAAAGCAATTTGTGACTTCAATACAGGCACACGAGGAAGACTAACACGTCCCTCTACCAACCACAAGGGAACAACTCCCACTTCTTCTGAGAGGGAGAGACTTACCCTAGCCAACGTGTGTGTAAACCAGACAGTAAACAATACTGTTCTTTAACTTTGAGGATGTATACAAAGTGTGAAGTCTTGCTTACGCTACACTGAGAGGTGATAAAATTCACCACTACAAACCACAAACTTGGCTTTGAAAAACGTGTATCCACCCAGCTCAAAGATTCTCTGTAACTCAGGCCACTGAACTACTAGCCTTTCCTTCAAACAGGAAAATCAGCAATAGCTTTTGGGAAAGATACTAAATTAAGAGGACTAAAATGTGTCTTGCTTTAATGACTCACCTGAGAATCTATTTTAATTAGTGCAATGTCAGCTTTTTCATCAACATCTTTAATTTTAGCTTCATACGTTTCACCGTTCTTCAGTTCCACCTTCACCCGGTTTTTGTTGGTGACGACGTGGGCGTTTGTGACTATTAGTCCATCTTCTGAGACAATGAACCCTGAACCACTGGCAACAGGAATCTCCCTCTTCGAATAAGGAAGTCTAGAAGACATGGGAAATAAGCATTTTTCGCTGCAAGAAGCTGAAAGATCACAAACCATTCCAAATAGCACAGAGTCAAAAAGAGTTTGGTGTTTTTTAATGCTTTAGGGTATCTGCTGTTACTTACTATCATTAAAAAGATACTGCACATGCATTAGTTTAAGTGGGGGGGTTTCTGCCAGGACTCTCAAATTATCCTTAATTCTTAAGCATGACAAATATTTCAAATATTTCTCATCTCAAAAACCTCTTTGCTATTACACAGCATCAATCAACATTTCTGCCACACTGGCAGCCATTTTCAAGAATACAAAAATCAAAACTGGGCATCTTGTTTACTTGCGAAATAATTCAATGTGAACCACAGCAGGAGCTATCTTCTCCACCACATCTGCAATAAAGTTGTATTTGTGCCGCAGGCTGTTAGGATGTTCTTGGCCTGAAATAGAAACAGAAAACATGTCATGAGTTCCTCAAGCGACAGGAGGAGGGTCATTGCAAAACACCTGAATTAAAAAAAGCTCCGAGTGGGTATCTTCCCCCTCCTTAAAAGTCATCTGCAGCATAACCCTTGCCCCCTTTTTGTACTCAGATGCCTCCATTCCCGCTCTCACCTCTTTTCTTTTCCGGACAGCCTATTTAGCTTGTATGGTCTCCTCAGATTAAACAAACGGGCTCTGTTCCTCTGCCAAAATACACCACCTTAGTGCTTTCTGAAGCCCCATGCTGCATTTGTAAAATGCCGAGGACAACAAGGTCCCAATCCCAGCCTACAGCAGCTGCTGTGGAATTCCAGCTGGGAATTCTGTGCTGGCTCTCCCACCGCTGTCCCCGCACAGCTCGAACCACCAGCCCTCGCCGGGCACCTGAACGTGGATGCACGTTGCCTATGCTCTACACAACCATGCTCAAGGCATCCTCTCCGCTGACACCACCGGTGGTCCCTCAACTCCATCGGGCAATGGAGTCCAGGTCCCACTGAACTTTGGAGTTACTGAACCACCTTCAAGGCTGGAAAATAGACTGGCACAGGAAAACAATGGGATCGCAAAGCTGCGCATTCCTGGGCAGTGCTGTAACACAAAAGCTCATGGTCACCGAGTATTCAAGAGAGGTCAGTGGGATTTTCAAAAGCAACTGGATACCAAACTCCTATTGTGGTCATCAGAAAACCCGTCTGCACCATCGGTTGTCTAAAAATCTCTGGAACAAACTCACAATTCTGACACAGCTTTCCCCTCTCCAGTAATTTGGGGGCAATTTTTTTTTTTCTTTTTTTAAATGAGGAGCAACTAAGCAATTGGAACACCTCAAAGGATTACTTTGTATTTCCCTAGAGGCCAGAAACACTCTTTGTTTTCGTTAGTCTTCCCATTTTATCTAGTCTTCCCGTTTTATCGGATGTATCCACCTCACATTATAAAGGCACAAGCCAAATCTGCAATTGACTTGCAGATGAGTATTGATGCACTGCGCTCCCATCCATCCTTGCCTCGCCGTTTGCCTTCTAAATCCGTCCACAGATTAAAGCAGTAAGCAGCTTGCGGATGCTCTAAGTGCCTCTGACGGCGTAACAGCGCGATTTATTTGCAGAATTGTAGAAGGAGACACAGGATCATCCTATAAAATCATCCCAATACCAATACCTGAGTGACCTTCACTGATCGAAAACCAGACTGGAAAACTACGCAAATTTTTAAGCACATACTGGAAGCAAAAACCCACGGCAGGAGATTCCGAGGAAGCATTTGGGAATAAAACATTGCTGCTTTTAATACTAACCAGATACTGGTTTGATTCAGGGGTGAACAACGGGTTTCAGGTGACTTACCAATGCCAACTAGCATATACAGCCCGCACGAGCTGGGTGGATGCTCAACCCAAACACTATCTGATCACTTAAGAACATGGTTTTTTTCCCATTTATACCTCACGAAGCATCTCAAGGGCTCCTAAATGCAATCAATGACAAACAGCAACCACAGCAGTAACCACATAATCCGCTACGCGGTTTCAGGTCACAGTTCGCAGACGTTAATCTGCTTTATGAAGCAGGAACGTCAATCAGGAAACTTGCGTCCTCACCTACTGTTTTCCTCAAAAGCACTCTCTCTGCTTCATCTGACTTACACGTAAGCTGTTTTCCTTGGACATTTATGCCAGAAAGGCATAAGGGCTTGCTGATTGACAAACATCAATTTACCAAAGAATTTCTGTTCTCTTTATTAGAAATATTTGGTATCATAGGAACCACGTCATCGCTATAACGCTGACAACTATAATGGGAGTGGTTTGGAAAACTGGTAGGAGGACGAGAACTGCAGTTTGGAGGCATTCACCCGCATTAAATAGGAGCTTTGACGGATTATCAGATTGGATTAACACGATGCTGGGATAAAACGCCACAGGGCACCACTGTATCCATCAATCTGCTTTTTGATCACTGCTTATGAAATGATTTCAGCTCAGTTACGATGCTGCAGACATTCAAAGGTCACATCCTGCCCTTGAAAAAGGGAGCTCCCACGGATGAAGGAACTGCACAGGAAACACACAGCTTTTTTTTAATGCCTTCAATCTCCTTTGCGCTTAACTATTCAAGAAGAGAAAGGATGCCTGAGCTGCACATGGCGAGACTACTAATACCTCCGCTCAGAGCTGCCTTCGCTTTGAGTCGGAGGCTACGAATGCCAAGATTTCCAAAGTGACAGGATTTCGCTTATAATCCGCCTCCTCGTGCAGTCCCGAACCAAGGCGCACAGTTACGAGGTCAAAATTTCATACTCCGAAAAAGTTAGATAATAAATACTGATTCATGGCATACTGACCTAAAAAAGCTCCGAGCAGCTCGCCACGCCTGCCTATTGCTTATGTATTAGGAATTCTTGTATTGTGTAACGCAGTTTTGCAACAGCTCTTGAACAACTGCCCACTCAAATGGAAAACATACCTTTTTAAAGCAAATAAACAAAAAGTCAAAGTACCATTCAGACGAATTCATTGATGAATGGCTAAGAGACAAGATTCCTATCAAATGGCCTCTACCTTTGTGTGACGACATAAAATCCAAAGGCTCCAGTAAAAGTATTGATAAGTTAAATTTTTCTTCTACCACTGAGGAAAAGTATCGGGGGGAGGAGTGGAGGGGGTGGGAAATGATGCCAAAACGGACACGTGTGCATCCACACCGCTTGCCCATTACGTACATACTTAATGCTCACCATTAGCTAATTGCTCTTCGGGATTACTGAGCAATGCAGGCGGGAGCTGAGAGGTGCACTTCTCTTTCCTACAAGCAACCACCACCATGTAAAATTTTATCTTAAATTTGAATGACCAGTAGGTACAGGCTGCTACATGGGAGCCCAAATTGCCATACAAACGCCCATAATACAAACCTAGTATGGGCAGATGGTCATTCCTCAACCACCACGTCGATGTCTCCAGCCATCGCCAGCCACTGTAGAAGACAGTGGTGAAATTCAGAACTTCTCAGGAGATACTCTCCTATTCTAACAAACATACTTTCCAGCTGTACTGATAGTTCAGAGTTTTAGTAGAAAATCCAGTTTTAGGAGGGGAATGGGTATCAAGCAACATCCTCCAAATTTTGAGGTTCAAAGAGCTGGAGACTCTTCAGGGGTTTAGGGGACTGTGTTTGACTGTTAAGCAACAAAAAAGCAATAGCTTTAAGTTACGATTGACTGAAGATACAGTTTTGACTATTTAATCCCCACTACCTGTGTATTCTGATACATACATCTAACCACAACGTCCATCCTGACTTACACGTAACCCACAAGCAGGTGAGTAGCTCTTTAATTCCATACGTAAACTGCTGCCCAAAATACAGATTTCCAAGTTAAAAACTGCTGCTTTGGTGTAATCAGTGTTGAATCCATGTGAAGAAAGTTTCCCCAATTTTCTGGCCTTTCTTCTTTCTTTACTTTGCTGTTTGGGGTTGTTGAGGTTCTTTTGTTTTTGTTTTTTAAACCACACCCTTCTGGAGTTTTGTTCTTAATAGTCTTTTCATTGTTTTTTTGGGGTTGAGGTTTTTTGTTGTTTTTTTTGTTGTTTTTTTTAACATTGAGAGGTGGGCTTGAATAAAGCTTCAGTTCCTAAAGACCTTCAGGCTTTGATGTTCAGACCTTTGCAGACTGTTCCTCTTTCTATTTATACGCTTGATTATTTGGTTTTTGTAATGTTTTTATTGAACTATTGCACAATGCCCTAAAATGCCCATGAGCATGGTTAAGAAACCTTTATTAATGACATTATGAAGATGATTGCTGTAAATTCAGTTAATGATCAAAAATTGACTTAAAAAAACATAAATAGGTTACAGCATGAAAAATTCCCAAGGCAACTAACTCTTCAAGGACTTCAAAGGTGTGCTGGCTGTCAGCCCTCAAATGAAAAGGAAAATCTCTGCCAATAGACACTAGTAGGGCTAATATCAGTAAACAAACTGCTAGGAGGCAAGACAGAATACCAAGCCGTGGAAAAAAAGCACACCCAGCTGTAAACAACCAAAATAATTTGGTTTCATAAAGATGAGCCAAAGAGCATATTAAGATCTAGGGTTCTGATTAGGTCTTTGCTCAAAGTGGCATTGATGCTTTAATGCCTACAAACTCATACTTGCTGCTTTTAGTAATATTTTGAGCTAAACTGAAAGGATGCTTTGGAGATAGAAATCTCATAAAAGTAACCTCTCCCCTTCAGTTGTGAGAAGTGTATCTGCTGCTCTGGAATGCCTTCTCTCAGCACAGGTCCACCTCTCACAAGGGCAGCTCTTCACACAAGGCTTTAGGCACGTCTCGGTCAGAAATCTCTTTCCCACTGAGTTTTCATGTGTTTTCCCCCTTTCAGACGAGGGGGTTCTGCTCCCATCCATCAGGACCAGCTCAGCTCGCTGCCCATCCTCTCCTGCATCCTCTGCAGCTAGAACGTCCTAAGGCACCCTCGGCGCTCCCGCGTCTCCCTCCCGCTGTCTGAAGTTGGAACCAATGCAATTATCTCATTCAATGGGACATTTTATCCTACGTACAGGCAGGGGAAAAAAAAGGCACACCCCAGCAAACACCAGCACGTCTCTCCCTCCCACCCGCCCTTGATGAGACCACACCAGATATCGTCACGTCCTGTGTCAAAAAGCTCCGATTCAGTCTGGAATTGAGCCTTCAGTTTCTTTCAAAACAGCAAGAAACATTTCCATTGAGATTAAAAAAAGAAAAAAAACCCACCTCCCCATGAAACCATCATCACCTAGACAGCTGAAATCATTAATATTTATATTTTTGTAACTCTTACAGAGGATGCTCACATGCAAATTGCAGGAAGGGTGGAGCACCATCTCCCGGTTCATCATTACAGGTGCTTCTTACTGGAAAAGTGCGACACCCCTGTCCTTCCCGGCGAACCAAATTAAAGTGTCCTTTGGGTTTGCTTTATGCTTGCACCTGGGCAGCGGCACGCTCAGCCAGGGAGGATGCTTCACCTCCACACCGTTCATCAGACCCACCGTCACCATCTCAGCTGGTGGGGTCCGTGGTCTGGTAACACCAGGCTGGTGCCAGTGGAAGAAAATGGGGCTTGGATCCAGGGATCTGTGGCTAATCCACCTTTCCACGTTAACTCCGTAACGATCACAAGTCATTCTATGAAATCCTCGCCCAGTAACACAGAGCATGAGCAGAGCCACCACAGCCCGCTGAAGTTTACGGGCTAGCTAAATGCATCAAGCTACCCAGACTGCAGAAAATAGATGGTTACTTTCTCCTCTACTCGCTGCTTGCTTAATCTCATATTCAGACACACAATCCCAGGTGCGCACACACACACTAGGGTCCCAAAGAACAGCCTGGGTTTCTCCGCAGAAGGAAACCAGAAGGGCTTAAGCACTCACGAAACCTCTGGGCTGGCAGAATCGGTGACTACTAACACAAACCACAGGGCTGCGAAGTTTTTCTTGGAGAATTTCCACCCTCCCAAATAATAAAACTCCAACCGCTGGTGTTTGTGCAAACTCCCATTCATGTCATATAGGAAAACGTTAAACCTCTGACGCTACTATGGAAACAAAAACTCGAGCAAATGTGCTTAGCTCACGCTGAAAATGGTGGGATCAGCAAGCGCCGCTGGAGAGACACAAGGAAAAAGTGATGTATGGGAATCTGTTGCCGCTCTTTCTTTTTTTTTTTTAAATTACATAAAACTGCAAGCCTAAATATTCCACTTCCTATTCAAGGGTAAATTGTGTAATACCCTAAAAAAGGATATTACGCAATGAAAACACTAAGGAAATAAGAAACAACATTCTATGTATCACAGGCGATTTGCTTAAGAACAACTTCCAGATCAACGGAGATGTCTGAACCACAGCACCTTGCTAACAAAGCTACTATTACATCAGTTATTTTTTTCCTGTATAATCCAAGGAAAAGCTAAAGACACTTCACAGATTTGAGAAAAAAAAAATCAAATAAAAAAGAAAATAAAATATTGCTGTGATGTCCCTAAAAGCAAAAATATTTTCCTAGCACTAAATAATGGAGAGATTTCAAGAATTTTACTCTAGCAAATAGCAAACTGCACAAATCTGGTATTCACTTAAAAGATTTCCTGCAGCAAGAACCACTGCAAGCTTAAAGTGAGGATTTAAAGTAAAATTGCTTTTTGGCATGAATGCAAACTTGCAAGGGGCAAACGAAGTCCATTTTCGTCATACTATTTAGATGATCAGTTCTTTTTTTGGCAGCCTTTAGCAAGGATTCCATCACGTGCACCAGAGATCGTGCAAGTAACAGGCTTTGAAATTTGTATTTTCCCTGCTAATCCAAAAGCCTGAAGCCATTAATTTTAATCACTGATTTTAAACAAAAAAAAAAAAAAAAAGCTGCCAAGCTAAACAAAACAGGGAATCTATACAAAGTCTGCAGAACAAAACCACTCTCAATAACACAGTTTTCAGACCAGTGTATGGCCACTCATATACGATGGCACTTTTGAGTACAAAACTGAAGGTAAACAGATCGCACGTTTTAACTGATATTCTCAAGAATAAAAGCTGACTTTACTGACTTTTAAGGAAAAGGCTGTGGAAGCGTAGACAAACCCCAGGCAGCATCAGGATGCTCCTGCTGCCGGTGCAGAGGCTGCAGCGACGCACCGGATAGCTCGGGCTCTGCGTGCACCCTATTCCCAACTACTGGCCACAAATTAATGCTTTGCCTGATCAGAGTTCAAGAGGGCAAGTTATTGAAAAGGCAACTGTGTGAATAAGTAAAAGCAAATATTGCTAATGTGTAAATGACCAGATTACATGAAGAGAACACCACATACAGAGCTCGTCTGCATTTATAAAACAAGAAAAATCAGAAAAGAAAAAAAAAAAAAGAGATATTTGAAGACAATTAAACTGTAAAGCACAGAGTCTTCAGAGAACTTTGGTCCAGCTTCCTTCTTAGTATGAAGCAGACCTCTTTGGCCTCAAATCCCAATAAAATTCAAGATTTTCTTGCCACTGAAAACGGACAATGTCCTCAGGCAATGTGCCTACAGCTCTTTTGTAGGAAGTTCCTATACAACTTCAGATAGAAAACTTAAAATTTTAGCCCAACAGGAACTTTTCCTACCACATGTCTACGAGGCAGAGTAAGTCGTAAATGAATCAGATACAGAGCATCTTCCATTGCAACGCAGCTACTGAATCGCTAGGTAGATATCAAGTGGTTGGAACGTTCTGCAGGAGGAGGAACGCCGAGGACACATGCGCACCTTGGTCTAAGCTGTGTTACTCAGTCTCTACGCAACTTGGGACTTCAGTGTCTCAGATTTATCTTTAAAACGGGCATCACCCCTATTTTATCTCACGGGAAGAGTCTTGGGCTTTAGCAACCCTTGCAGAACCTCACAGGGAGAAAATATGTCTATAAACACTCTCAAATATGCCAGGAATTCCTCTGTAAACCAAGTGCACTGGCTGCCGCTGCAAAAAGTCAGTCTCACAGCTATCGCAGTCGTGAGCAAAAGCAACGAGACTTTCAAGCTGATGAGACTGAAAAGCCATTCGGAGTAAGCAGGGAGGGCAGGAATCCAGAGCAGAGCGACAGCTCCATCTAACGCAACAGGAAACTGCGATTCCTTCTGTAAACACCGGCGGTGAGGTGGGAGGAAACCCAACTTCTGCATAAACAGCCCGGCTGGAGCCCCGGCCCGGAGGAACGCAGCCCTGCGAGGCGGAACACGCTGTTCCCGCAGCAGCATTGCCATATTAATACAACGCCGAGCCTGGGCTCATCAGAGGAGACGACAAATTAATGGCAAGTCAGCAAGCCCGCTGACGAAGAGGCACGGCTCGGGGTGGCCGTGCCAACATCGCTCCCGGTGAACTGGTCTGTCCGGGGGATGAGGAGGGAAGGCAGGGTGCAGGCAGATCCTCAGGCACATGAAAAAAAGGTAAAGAGCAATTCAGGGCAAGGGCAGAGAGTGCTGAGCTCAAAAACATCAATAATGGTAGTCCTGCATGAACTGGAAACACTAAGAAATAGAAGTCAGGTAGTTATGGAAAAGAGTCTGCCCGATTTCCTGCAGACAGATGAAAAGAATATTTCAGTCAACAGGTTAAAGCAGACGTGGTATTCTCTCCTCTGCAGAAGGCTGAAAATACAACAGATGAGTCAGGAATAATTTCTCCTCTCCTTTTTCCAGCCCTGCTCAGTCTGTGTCCCATCCAACTGGGGTCACCACCTGGCTCTGCCTCCCAGCTCCACGCATCGCAGGCGGAGAACCAGCAAAACGACCTCAAAATGCCTATTAACAACAACGTGGTAATTCCTATATCCTACACGTAACCAACAGCTGTCTGATCTTGAAAATTCCTCGTAACATTATAAAACCATTAAGGTCTCGTTTTAAGTATGTGAGAAACTTCTGCACCGCATCTTTAGAAGAAATCCCTACTTAGGAGAGACTTAGTTTCAACTTCCAGGAACCCTGGTATGAAGACATCAGGGAATAAAACCAAGTTCTTTTTTTCATGCTTTTTAAATAGTTTTTCCTCTAACGAGAAACCTAAAAAAAGCCTCTTAAGATGCAAGCCTAAAAAAGCCTCCTAAGATGCTGCAGCTGGAGAAGTCACTGATTTCACCACTTGGCTGTGGCAGGACTCTTCTTACAGTGACACAGAGACGATACACAGAAGGATCAAATCTACAAAAGAAACCTCAAAATAGTAATGAAACACCCGCACACACACTCTGGGGCTTCGGAATTCTGCAATAAATAAATAAATTCAGCGTAACTGTATGGCAAAAGCCACGGAATACCTGCGTATCGAACAAATCCCAGTCTCTGGCAGTATTTTTTCTTTAGAGCGCCCAGATTTGGTTTCGTGGGGACATCAGAAATCAATGAGTGCTTGGGGAATTAAACCAATTAACGCAGACAGTACTGCCACCATGCTATTCTGAGAACTACAGAAAGGAGGTGACGCTGCCACTGTTGTATTCACTGCTCCCCTAGCAACAGGAACTACTACATAGCGGCTTTTTTATCTGCGCATCTATTCTGCTTTATTTTATGGATCATCTGGGTATTTTTCGTATTTTATTTATAAGCGGTTTCTGCTTGCCCACTTTTACTGTCTGAATGCAAAGGAAACCAAGGGTAAGCCAAGCTTTACCTTCGTAGATAAGAGGTCTACATAACAGAATGGGCAGACCTACCAAACAGTGCATATGATGTCCTGGAAAAAGGAATGAATCATCCCTTCACCACCACAAATGTTAAAGTATGAGATTCCTGGGGGGTTGTGTTTATTTCTGGGGGTGAGATGGTGGGAGGGGAAGGAGTTGTTTGGGTTTCTCCTCCTTATTAGTGCTTGAGCTTGGTCCACTCATTTCCTTCCTTCTCCAAAATGACTTTCTGCAGATGCAGATTGACAGATCATCGATGCCGCTTGCAGAACGAAGCCAAAACTGCAGTCTGCAAGTTTAAGAAATGGAGTAATGGAAAAGAAAAGTAATGGAAAACGGAGCAGCAATGCTGGCAAGGGGCAGAAAAATGAGCAGGGACTCATAAAAGCTCAGTTTGCTCTCAGGTCTGCTGCTGGCTTACTGGTTGACCTTGAGCAAAGCTCTTTATCTTCCCCTGCCCTAGATCTGCTATCTGTAAAACGGGGTAATGACAACGGCCTCTGGAAAAAACACTGTGAGCTTCTCCTAATGCTCTCCTATAGAAACTATTTCAAATTTAAGAGCATTGGATAACTTTACGTGCGGTTACTAGTTTTAATATGCATTATTTTATCCGTCAGTCGTTTGTCAGGAAAAATATGTGCAAATCCAATTGCTATCAGAAACATGAAGGGCTGGGTGGGTTTTTTTTTAATCTGATGAGCTCCATCTCATCAATATTTCTAGTAACAAGCCTGGAAAACAGGATATAGGAACTATTCACTGCTTTCCGTCTCTCCCACCTCACCAAAAAGGCAGCTTTCCAAGAGCAGGGAAATGGAAAGACTGGGAAACCCTGAGGGAATTTGATGGGAGAAAGATGATGGAGACAAGAACAAAGTTTGGTTAGCACAGAAAATTTTCACAGGGTGCCTACAGCGTAGCTAAGGCACGAGGTTCAGCACAGCCCCAGCAGTGGTGCCATTAACTCGCTGCTGCTCGCTCTGACAGGACCAGTTACCGTCCCGGTGCAAGCCAGCAGGGTCAGTGTGCAATTAAAGCAGAGGCTAATGGATCTACTCACATGTTACCCCCACCTATGTATTATTTTTTTTTTCCGTTTTCAGTGTGTGCGCATACGTGTGCACACATTTTTGTCTCCAGAAACAACCTCCCGGCAGAGCGCTCGCAACAAATTGCTCAACCCAGCTGGCTTCCAGCCTCACGCATTGTCTTATCAGTGGACCAGGGTATCTGATATTAACCCAGAAATTCAAGAGCGGCTCTGTCTGGCCAGCTAATTCACCTCCAGTCACTAAAACATGGTAGCCAAGACCTTCTGAACTCACAAAACTTTCAAACAAAATAACTAGTCACCTGTCTTTCAAGTTTAAGACGCTGTATGTCTCCTGTTACCTACGGGTACGAGGTCAACGTCGCCGGCTTGTATACGAACGATGCTTTATTTTATAGCCTTTCTATATAGGGGAGTTGAGGCTTATTTTTTAGTTATGTTCTTCTCTTTGAAGCAGGCGAACCAATCTGGGAAGCACAGTGATCCGTATCCAGAAGGCAAAATAAAGTCTTCCTTTTTTTTTTCTACGCCCCAAATACGGCCTCCAAAATAATACTAAATATTATTCACTTGGGCCCAGTTACAAACGCTGTGAGACTCGCTGCCAAGTCCAGCCAGGGATCCTAGAGGCCCCAGCAGTTTATGGGAGTGAGGAATGACTTTATTTACAAGAAAAGTTGAGTTCCACAGTACCCCAGTTTCTATTTCTAACGTTGCTTTCGTTCACTCTAAGCACACGTAAATTCACATTTGAAAAATATTTTCCAGCTTCTCCTATTTCTTGGACGGCAGAGTCTTTCCTTTAACTGCTAGGATGCGCTGCCTCCATCGCATCCAAACTCTACTTAATAAGACTCCTGCTGCTTACTCATGCCTTTAAGTATTCCTCTCCAGTCCACAGGTACCTTTAAATTTCAAAGCCCAGAAGATGAAAGGATTGAATCTTTCCTTGTTCCAAATCTGTATTTACAGACTTGACTGTTTGAAGTCTACAGACTACGGAATTACTGCCGGCTGCCCGGCAAGGAAATCTAGATGTGGAGAGGGGAAAAGGTGAGCTTCTTCAGACGAACCACTTCTTACAGCTCCCTCCTCTCGGAGCTGAATACTTGGCGGTGGAAAAGCTTTTTAATCCCACACTTGGGAATTGGTTCTCTTCTGGAAATATGTTGCTATTTATTTCCATTGCCTTCAGCTGCCTCTTCCCTCCCTCCCTCCTCCTGCTGCTGCGAAGGAGACTGAGGAAAATCAGAAGATAATGACTTGCAGACCACCCAACCACAGCAACAACTGAGGGAGATGAAGGCGGCTAAAAAAATTAACAGCACTGGAGCGCTTATTCGAGCATCCAGTTCCCTAACGCCCGGTCCTCCCAGGTCATTTTTAACAGACTCAACACGCGCCAAGTAAACTGCGAAGCGCTCGCCACGCTTCTCCGGCAGACAAACGGCGAGGTGCCTGTTGCTATCTTGCGGGAAACAGCTGAAAGCCGAGTTCGTAACAACGATCTCAGCTTTCCTCTTGTTAAATATCTGGCTTAGTTCCTGACCTTCCCAGATTTCTCAGCTGAGTTTCTCTTCCTGCCCCGATTACTCATCCCTGCAAGGCTTGGCACCACTACCCCTACTATAGGAAAAAGACTTCAGGCAGGTCCATCTACTGCCCTTTCCCATCCTTTCTGCTGTATGGATCCCCTTCTCACGCCTTTTTTAAAGGCCTCAATCAATGACAAAGGGTTCGTTAACTGGAGGTCCTTTTCTTCTGCCAGATAATTACAGAGTCACTTGGATGCAGTTTTGCCCGGTGCATTTCAAAATATAAAGTCAGCCACTTCGCAAGAAACTGAGTTTGAGCGATGGATTTCAGCCCTCCCTCAGTCTCCAGAACTCTGAAATGATAACAGGTTGAAAAGGAGCAGCAAAACCTCTACCTGCTGGTGATACGCACCTTTCCAGAACTGAGAGTTACCCCTAAACTCACCTCCGCCTTCCCCCACAGCGAGCGGCAACAACCTACTTTAAACCAGGAGAGCACGCAGCCACCTCCAGATACGACATCACGGTGCGATCACGCCTGTGACACAGGAGCGCGAGCCGCCCGACACTGGCGTCCCGAGGACTGCTGGGATACCACATTGGACACAGTAAATCTGATAAAAATACCCAAACCTAAAAATCCGGTTCAAAAAGGGGCAGAGGAAAGTTAGGAATGGACAACCACCACGAGGAACTTTCTTCTTCTTACTCCGGTGAAAGGTGAAAAAACAAATCCCGGTTAGTTTGTCTTTGACAGTGCGAAGAGCACAATGTGGAGAGAAGGCCACGCTGTCCTAAAACACCGGCCAGCATTTGGCAGGAGAAGCAAGGAGGGGAAGGAAGACTGGTTTAAATTGCGTGTTGAACATCCCGAGCCTCCTCGCCTTGGTCAGCAGGAGGGATTTCCATACCAAAAACGTATTTGCAGAAGAAAAAGAAAACATCCTCCCAGCATGGTGAACCTCATCACACAAAATAATTGAGGTCTCGTTGCGCTGACCTCACTCCCGGCCCCAGGATAGCTTTGACACGGTCACGGTTTCTCCTCAGAGGACGTTCACCTTTTTTGTGCCTTTGTGTTTTCATCGGTCCCAACCCACGCCGTGCTGCCCCACGCACGCCGAGCACCAACCAGCACAGGCTTAGCAGGCCAGAACGGCCTCTTCCAACATTGCTCATGTCCTCCACAGAAAGTGAAGATTTTCTTTTGTGAAGGCTGCAGGTGTACACGTGGTGCATCTACACTGGACGTATCTACTGCAGTAGAGTTTTCCTACACAAGGTCTACACGCAACCCGTGCGCTTTCTGCCCAGCAGCCCTGCCCAGGCTGGTGCAGAAACAGCCTGTCCTCGTCTGCCAGAGGTTTTGATGTGAAAAGCAAGGCAATGATGTGAAAAGCAAAGGTGGTGGAGTCCCCAGCTCTGGAGACATTCCCAACCCGCCTGGACGCCATCCTGTGCAGCGTGCTCTAGGTGGACCTGCTCTGGCAGGGGTGTTGGACCAGATGATCTCCAGAGGGCCCTTCCAACCCTTAACTTTCTGTGATTCTGTGACATCATCCTGCTGGAGGCAGAGGGAAGATCTGCCCAGGGTACCACTGGTGATGCTGCCCGTGGCCACACTACAGGAGGGGACAGCTGGAAAGGGTACACGGCCCCAGGCGGGGACACAGCACTAATGAAAGGGGTCCATCGACCCACCACACAGCGTGTCCCCCTTCCCATCACCTGCCTGCCCTGACTTCGACAGAGGTGAGCCCAGGCGGGGCGTGCTTCAGCTCCCATCCCTACTGGTTCAACCCATGGATTTCCTGGCTACAAGCCACAGCTGGGCTTTCTCCTGGCTGCTCCCAGGGTTTCTCCAGCCAGAGCCTGTTTTCTGTGTGTCCGGCCGGCAGAGCTGATCCTGTGCCCCAGATCCTGCACGTCACCACGGTGCAGGAGACCTGCTCAGCACCTCAGTGCCACCCTGCCACCCCCCGTCCTCTCAGCAGCATTTGGGGACATTTTTTCTTGAGCTTTTTAAGACTCACAATTCTCATTTTACATAGGAAAACATCACCCTCAACGTACACAGACCCAGAGCAACTTTCCCCTTCCTCCCCGCATCCTCTCAGAAACATGCCGGGCACTTGGAACGATGCACTGAGGATCACTGAAGGACAGATCAGCACCAGGAGTGGGCTGTAGTAGATGAAAATTGAAAAAGACAAAGTTTTACTTATGTGGTATACACGATATCGTACTTGACCAGCTACTAAAGCAATGTGAAACTTAAAAACAAACAAAAAAGTGTTTTTCAAATGCTTTTCCTACATCCCCATTCCCTCCTTTCCCTGGGCCACTGCACTGTATTCACTAAATTATTACATAGATATGTTACTGTAAAAGCATAAAGATATTTTACCAAAGATAACTCCATCTCCAGGAGGCAAAAGCACTCCTGAAAATGAGCTCCAAACACAATTTAAAATTAACAACTCCAAGGAGTCACATATTAGGCAATGACTTTTCAAAGCAGTGGTTCAATCTGCCTCCAGGGAACAGCCCTCTACAGCCTACTCTCCCTTTCTTTTTATTTTAGGTTCTTTACATACGAAAAAAGCTTTGCTTGCAGCAACACTCGGCTTCTCTAGCACCTTCCCTTTGTCCCTAGTGATACAGAAAATAAGCATCACTCCAACCAGAGATGCAACAGGGCAAAATGATTGTCTGGATGTACAGATATATCTACCACAGTGGAGTTTTCCTACACGAGGTCTAAACGCAGCCTGTGCATTTTCTGTACAACCTACCGGAGGCACGTATGACGCTCCAGCTCAAACACAGCCCGGATTCTGCAAATGCTCAGCAGAAAAGAATGAGAAAACAGTATTGGTTTCATGAATTGAGCGCAAAAAAAAAAAAACCACAAGGCATTATATTATACTGGAGACCAGGAAGCCGTAGCGTGAAAGCTTTAATTGTCTCCAAGGTCAGTAAATGCCAGCGATGTTCCACAGCGCCACAATGCAGCTTTGAAACCGAGGGGAAACTCAGCGGTACAAAAAAATTGATTGTATCGATACCAAAACGGGCAGTTTGATCCGTAACGCGGGATCAGTATTTTGCCCAAGCTGAACACAGCCCTGGGTGTGAAGTCACCACACACCAGAATATTCTTCTGCTGGAGAGGTGATGGCTCAAGCTGGAAAAAGATTTGTTTTTAAAGCCAGAAGTGCGGAAACAGGGCAACCTATACCAAAAGGCTCAATCCTCGGTGCAACAGCACTGACTTACTAAAAGGTGACTACCGCTTCAGAAATAAAGGCTTAATTCACGCTCATTTTTACCTATCACCCCCTAAACATGCCAAACTCGGATGGAACGTGCAGCCTCAACTGAGGAGGGTTGAGCCAGCCTGTATTAGGGGTTGCACCTTGGGAAGCTCATCCCCCCTTTATTCCCCAGCCAGCTTCTCCTGGCTGTGTCGCATCCCGCGCTCGTCATTCCCACAGGACCGAGCACTCCAGCGGGCCGTTCCGTCCAGCAGCTCCGTCCGCAGCGCCAGGGTTGTAACCCAGCAATGGGCCTTCACCTGGTTTCACAAATACTCAAATTTCACAAATTTTTCACACATAATTTAGCACCCGTCCTGCAGCTCCCAGCTACGCCCGAGTCAACTCAAATCTCAACTAACGAACAGTAATGCCAAAGGAAAAATACCACTGGTTACATCCTTACAGCGGCCACTCGCGTCCTCCAAAATAAACTGTAAACCAAAGTCAGCTTAACTGGCCGTCTGAGAGCATCCCCCTCTCAGCGAATCTGTTGTGAGCAATGGCAGCGCGGCTGCTAGAAGGGGTCAAGGCCGGCAGCTGCCGACACGGACACGCCGCCTTCGTTCCCTGCGACCGGATTTTAACAGCTCCTGCATTCCTGGCTTTATTTCCCAGGGCATTTCTCTGGGACGCGGCGCCTGGATGGGAGCGCGACTCCAGGACTTTCCCTCCCAACTTCGCCGGAGCCGCGGAGCCGGAGTCGGGTCCTCAGCCCGAGGCTGCGGGGGGGTTGCGACCCAATTTGGAGCCCGGCATCGCTTCCCGGGGGGGAGGGAAGGGGAGGGGAGGGAGGAGGTGTTTAGTTTTAAAGTTGGATATAGGATTCTTTCTCCCCCGACGCTTGGCAGAGGAAGACAAACAGCGCATTCCTGCTCTAGTTTCTCACTGAATGCCGGGCTGGAATACCAAACTGGAGCCAAGGCCAGCCCTTTTCTTTGGCCCCTCTCCTCGTGATGTCAAGCGGGACGGGTCGGGTCGGGACGCCTTTCTCCTGCCGAGCTGCCCGCACCGGCTCCCGCCCCCCAACTCCCCCCTCCCCAGCCCAGCCCCAAGGATGCCCGTCCTCATCCGGAGGACGACGGGGGCACACCCAGC
>VZSF01003245.1:758413-808157 GCA_013398295.1 Chionis minor | reverse complement strand
AGTCCCCTTCTCCCCCACTTCCCTCCGGGACTCCGACATTCACTCCTTTTCCCCAGTAGAAGGAGTTCCCTGGGACTCCGATTCCCCCCTTCCCTCCTGCCCCCGGGACCCCGACACCCTCCTCCCGCGTCCCACGGTCCCTAACACCCACTTATCCCTCATCCCCCGGGACCCCGACACCCCCCTCCTTCCCTGCTCCCCCCTGGGACCCTGACACCCCCTTCCCTATTCCCTCCCGGGACCCTGACACCCCCCTCCCACCTCCTTGTCTTTTGGGGGAAAACTTAAATGGTCCGTCACCGCCCGGAGCTGTTGAACTTGGCGTTGATGCAGCACCAAAAACCCGACCGGGGGACGAAGAAGAGCTGACAGCTGCCAACAGGGGGGAGGGTGGAGTCGAACGCTCCTCCCCGCTTCAGGAATTTTACGGGAAAGGCAATCCAAAGTAAGCGTCGATAACGTTTCTATCTGATAAGGAGATGGGTGGAAGAGCAGATGCGGCGGGCAGGGCCGCCAGCCGGTCTCCTGCTAGAAAGAGTAGAGCGAATATATGCAAAAGTCAGGCATTCCCACCGGGAATGCCGGCTGCTCCCGCGTGCGTGCGGCCACCCGAGCGGCTCCCGGTGCCCGAAGGCAGCGGGGACAGGGGGAAGGGGCGCTCGGAGCCCCGGGGCGAGGCGGGTACGAGCCATTAGCACAAGGTTCATCGACAGAAAGAATTTAAGGGGGAGGAAAAAAACCAAAAAAAGTCGTTTTCTGGCATCCCGTAATCGGCTGATCCGATTAATTGGGCAGCGGTGGAGCTGCCAGAACCGACAGACCGAACGGCCGCTCTGCCACAAGCTCTTGTGGCGCATCCAGAGGGGCCGGGAAGGCAGTTTAACTGCACAGGAGTGACCTTCCCGGGAAAAGGCAGTGCTTCCCAAGCTAGCAGGGAAAGGTGTAGCAAGAACTAATGACTGGAAATCGAGCACAGCCAATTTTTTTAATTACGGGACCATTAAACCTTTGATCAGACTACCAAGCTGTAGTTATTTAAGTGTATTTCTATCAGGCACCCGATAACCAAGGACTTAATGAACTGTATCAGGCAGATGCGCTGCTGTTCACTGGAAGGCGAGCTGGGACTGAGGGCCTGAGGATGCCAGCAACTGCACTGATACGGAAGAATACAAAGTCTTTTCTCCTACAAAAAGTGGGACGATCTTTAACAACCTGAGCGGGTGGAAGCAGCATCCCAAGTGTCAGGACTCAAACCTAACTGTTCCAAGGAACGTTATAAAAATCCATCAAACCATCACCACAAACCCCCAAATGTGCAAAACTTACTTAACTGCTTGGTTTAATACCTGAGGGTGGGAACCACGTAGACTCCGACGTTGCCAATAAGAGCTCCGACACAAAACCTCTCACATCTGTTGTTTTCCAATAACTCCTAGTCTGTGGAAGAAAAGAGATTTCAGGAGAATGACTTGATTTGAGAAGGGACCAAAGTAGCACAGCAGTACTCTGGAACAATGCACCGCAAAACTTCCTTAGCACTGAAGTCATGACAGCGTTAAAAAGTCTAAGAAAACGTTTATAAGTGTTTACAAGTCTGAATATTTTTTGATGTATGTATATATATAAATTTATAAATATATAATTAGGAGAGGTACCATGGAAAACTGCATCCAAATTATTGTTTATCCATTACTTATTGCCTACTTTAATAAGCTTCAGGGTTGGGTTAGCTGGTTGTTGGTTTTTTTTCCCGTACCTTGAAAAAAAGACGAGTCTTTAAGGGAAGATGAACTGGATTTAGTATTAAAATATAAGAAATACAGGTTCAGAAAAGCTCATAGAAGCTCCTAGTTGGAAGCAGGAGCAAAATATTCAAACGTCAATTGGCAAATTCCGGTGGGGTTTAGTCCTACCCTGCCCAGAAAGGTTATCTGCTTCTCTATCTCATCGCCTTTGCGATGAGTAACTTACGGGAGCTGTTTGAAGCCATTGGAGCCTTATCTCTGTAGGTCAGAAAAAAAATTACATGCAGTGGGAAAACTCCTTGTTCGGTCAGCCTCTCTCCCTGGATGTTTGTGTCTTTTTTAGCTTGGTATCCTTTGGAATCGGCCATTCTAGGGAGCAAAGGCAAGGCACGAACATTAACAAAAGCCCCATTGACAGAAACTTAATTCAGTAAGTCAATACCCTAATTCAAAACCTAAATAAAGCAAATGCATCCTTGCCTCGAGAAAGGAGTAATTAATCAATGAAAGTATAAAGTGTTTACTTAACTGTGCAGCTGATAAAGCTTGCAAATCTTAAGCCAAATATTTAACTACCTCAAGAACTACGGCAAGTTTATAATGTTCTCACACACAAGTCTGCAACGTCAGTTGAGTATATATATCTTTTCTGTGATGTTTGGTTCTTTTTTTGCACAATTCAGCCAGCGCTATCAGCTTCAAGCTCTTTTACAAACTACTAAAGGCCAATATACTAGCCAATTTGTGGTTGTTGGTTTTTTTAAATAAATAGCAGAGAAAAGGGCAGTACCTTTGTTAATAGCCAGTCGAGTTAAACACTGCAAATGAAATAAAATATATCCCAAGGTCTTATGTAAAAACCATTAATTAGCAGGTCACTTCCAAATAAATGGATGAGGATTGAGGACCTTCTGCTGGTGTGGTTTTTGTCCCTTAAACCAGGTAAGGATGTGAATCTTAATCTGAGTATTAAAATAGGTTATTTTTTTTTATAATATGAATTTTATAGGTCTAACATAGGTGCACACACACAAATGAAAAAAAATAATAATCTCACTTGCCAGAATAACTGGGATAAGTCTTTGGGAGTTTAATAACTTAGTTCATTGATAAATATATTTGTTAATTACCCATCTGATCTGTGTAGAATTGCTTTACACTTGAAAGGTGCTACAATTAATTATTTCTCCCCCATCATAGCGTTTTCGTACAGAAAGGCCACCCAAGCCAGCAGACAGTTATCAATACTTACTAGTAAAATATTTTGCCTCCTACTTTTTGAAGGAGACTCGACCACAGGGGGCTCCATCTAGAGATCACGCGCTACAAATTCTTCTAAAGGTTGGGAAGTTTGGGTGCTGCTGTCGGGGGTCCAGAATTTGCCGCGCCTTTCAGTTTCAGCCTGCTCCTGCAATATGACGGGATACTTTATATTATCTATTGCCAAAGTACATTTTCCTGGATTCCCATGAAGATGTCGCTGTGCTACTCAAGATGTATCATTTACCGCCTTGGAAATCTCGGTTTCAGAAAGCAGAAAAATGCCTGGTGGTAAGAGCTGCTGCTTCCAGTGGCTTCCTGGGCAAAGATGCACAGAGACAATTCCCGCAGGATTCTTGCACTGCTGCTGCACATGGGGGGCAAGGAGGTGGCTTTGGAGTGAGCATCAGGGGAGCAGTGGGATAGAAGGAGCAAGCAAAGGATGGAAATAAAAAGAGTACACTTGGCAGGAGAGAAAGGGATTAACGTTATAGCCTGGGGTAGAAGCATCCTGGCCAGAAAAGAGAATAGGGGGAGTTCGAGCTGGCCAGAACGCCTTGATTCTGAGCAAACTTCAATAGCTTGGACTTTGCAGAAAGCTTTCCTAGGTTTATTATGACTGTGTTATCATTTTGCTTTGTTCGTTAATGGCTTTCTCTTGGATTTTCTGAGGGGAAAAAATTATGCTGTCCTGCATACTTTTGGCCAGGAGGTAACATCTCTGTCTGCACCCCCCAAAAAAACTCATGACTTCTCTACTTTGTAGGACTTCTCTTTTGTTAAACAAGGATTTACTTTAAAAAACACCACCACCAACTTAAAAACCGTATGCTGGATTCATTGCTACAAACAGAAAGAAACACCATGACTTTGAAAAAGAATGGCTGCAAACCAGGGGATTTAAAGCTACATATTCTTTTCCAGATGTGAATTCAGCCCTGGTGCTTGGCAAGCACAGCGGTCGGCATCGTTTACAAAATAAATGATCGATTGGGGCATCTCTTGTAAAGCCTCACATGAAACCAAGAAACAATTGCTAATCTGAGCAAATTAAATGATGTACTTGTGCACACGTGTGTTTTCCTTGATGTCAGAGGGCAATCCTACAACTAGGAGTGCAAGTATCACACTACAGGCAGGGACTGTAAAACAAGCGTTCAAACTTTGCAATTAATCTTACCTTACAGAAAACAAATGCGCTGCTACCAAAACATGCAGGTGACACCCACCTGTTGAGGACAGACTTCACTCAGGTGTCCTGCTGTGCTCACTTACCATTAGGGGAATGGGGGCAAGAGGAATGTGGTGCAACAGAGTGGTTTGAATTCTTAGAAGAGGTGTTCACTATGCACGTTGATATGCAGAATTAGAGCAGGCCGACAGCAGTTTTCAATGCAAACCCCTAATTACAGTGTCAAAGGTACCACTTTGAAGAGCAGTATTCAACTACTACCACAGCATTACACAGTGCCCTTGCAAACGAGTACCAGATTCTTTTTTCTCAGGTTGCACAGAAAATCTGAGGTATAAAACCAAGGCAGAAATGTGGGACATGATTTGGTTACAGATCAGGACTCACACTCAGCCTTTCCAGAGGGCAGCCTTCATCGCTTCGACACAAGTTCTCGGAAGTACTTTAGCAGCTCATACTGGCTTGGAGCACCAAACAGCTATATAGGTTGTCCTCCAAATAGAGAAGAACATTAAGACATTAAAAAAAGCCAATAAAACTCTACACAGCACAGAGCGCTTCAATTTTTTTTTTTCATTTTAACTCTTAGACTAAAAATGCTCCTCTAAATTTCCCCTTCTTTAATTTCTTCCCTCTCTCACACCTCAAATGAATACAGAATCTTTATAAGAACAGCAATATTTCTGCCCCGCATCTTCAGAGTGCGCCTTTTTGTCGTGCTCACTAATTTCTCCATCCATTATATTACAGACTTCCTATAAAGCCTAAAAAAATTAGCCTTTGAATATCAACGTTTTCTACCAATAAAGCCATTTTTATGACAAGAAGGGCTCTGTGATGCCTTATGCACTTTTAACTCATTTCTGTGTGGAATTCTGACTTCTGAACCTATCTATGCAATTGCAAAACCTCAAAGTCAAAAAAGTAAAATTATTAAAACAGCAGCCCAGTCAGTAAAAAATGAAGTTTCAAACTGGTTAGGTCCACTCCTTCAACCGGTAGTAGCCCTGATTACTCTGGTCTACCTCCAAACTCGTGTATTTGACATTGCTTTGGCATTGCTTTGCCTACCAGAAGCAGCAGAGACGCTTCCTTTCTAGTCCAGTAGTCAAAGAGGTTGTACTTGAACGAGACATTTTAAAAGTCCTTCTGATCAGCTGCATCTTCCTGGATAACCAGTTTCCCAGGTACATCCCAGAGTTTTTAAACTGTAGTAACTGAAAGTCAACTAGGTCAGCTCAAGACCTCTCAGTACAGAAAGTTACTGCCTCCCACTGCTAGACACACACGTGTCTTTCAAGCAATAATTAATATTTTGAGCATGCACGTTTTGTACAATCATCTAGCACACACTTGCTTTTCATTCAAAAAAGGCTACTCTTATCAGAGTGAATATCTAGCTATTACACAACATGTTTCTGTTAGGAAAACATCAGTTCTTTATCACTGATGTATTTCTTAAGGGCTGTGGTTTGAGCTTTGCTAGTTTGTAGTATGAAAAAGCAGATTCTCCAAAGCCTCAATTTCTGCTTTTTCAACTATTTTTTACTATACTCTGATTGCCTGAAATTGCTTACCACAGTCAGTAGCACCACGAGAACCCTCACATTTTCGTTTTTCACTGGACAAGTTAATAGATTATTCACTTTTTTTTCCCCATAACATTACAGCTTCCTCAGGAGTAAACTGGTAGCACAAACAAGAACAGCAGGGAGAAAGAGCAATTTTGTTTGTCGCCAACCAATTTGCTGCTGCTGCTATTCAAAGCTTACAGGGAACAAGAGTTTTTAAAAAACCCTTTCAGTAGTCCAGTGACTTAACAACTGGGCTTTCAAAATTAATTTTCAAGATTCAGAAATACACTTAAAATGGAAATGATCCAACTTCGATCATTTTTAAAGCTACAGCATGACCTCTAGGTGGTGCTGACATCCTGTTATTCCATGAGATCAAGGCATATGCCAGTTTATTAAACCGTGTTCTGGACCCTTACCCTTTGGCAGTCACCTTCAGGCACGTGGATCACAGGTTTAGCAGTTAAATTTCTGCAACTTTCTTATTGTAGTATGGTGGGTTTAAATTTATAACCACAAAGAATAATTCATTTCACTCTTCAGAAGGTCAACAGCAAGTACACAAGAAATGAAAATGTGCAGGACGGCACATAGTAAGACAGAGCATCAAAGTCATTTCAGGGACCACAGTTCAGGTATCAACAGGCTGTGAAAAATAACCTAAGATTTTTATGAAAATAATGAGAGGGTGAAAAAAAATTAAATCTGAACAGCAGAGATGCATGTGATACAACAGATTAACTAGAAATGGTATTTTAAACTCCTTTAAGTGAGTTTGAGTTGCAGCTAGGCTAGTAATTGCATTTTATTCTGACATTTATTACTAGGAAGAATAAACTGTATTGCTGTATGTGGATTAGAATCATAGAATAGTTTGGGTGGGAAGGGACCTTTTAAGGCCATCTAGTCCAACCCCCCCTGCCATGGGCAGGGACATCTTCAACTATATCAGGTTGCTCACAGCCCCGTCCAACCTGACCTGCAATGTCTGCAGGGATGGGGCATGGACCACCTCTCTGGGCAACATATGCCAGCATTTCACCACTCTCGATGTAAAGAATTTCTTCCTAAATCTACCCTTTTTTAGTTTAAAACCATTATACCTTGTCCTGTAGCTAGAGGCCCTGCTAAGTTTGTGCCCATCTTTCCTGTAGGCCCCATTTAGGTACTGGAAGGGTCTTCGGAGCCTTGTCTTCTCCAGGCTGAACAACCCCAACTCTCTCAGCCTGTCTTCAGAGTAGAGGTGCTCTAACCCTCTGACCATTTTTGTGGCCCTCCTCTGAACTCGCTCCAATAGGTCCACACCCTTATGTTGGGGGCTCCAGAGCTGGATGCAGTGCTCCAGGTGGGGTCTCACCAGAGCAGAGGGGCAGAATCCCCTCCCTCGCCCTGCTGGCCGCGCTGCTTTTGATGCAGCCCAGGGTATGGTTGGCTTTCTGGGCCGTGAGTGCACATTGCTGGTTCATGTCCAGCTTTTCATCCACCAACATCCCCAAGTCCTTCTCAGCAGGGCTGCTCTCAGTCCCTTTATCCCCCAGCCTGTATTGATACTGGGGATTGCCCCGATCCAGGAGCAGGACCTTGCACTTGGCCTTGCTGAACCTCAGGAGGTTCACATGGGCCCACTTCTCAAGCCTGTCCATGTCCCTCTGGATGGCATCCCGTTCCACAGCTGCATCAACCACACCACTCAGCTCAGTGTTGTCCACAAACCTCCTGAGGGTGCACTCGATCCCACTGCCTGTGATTGATAAAGATGTTCAACAGCACTGGTCCCAGGAGGGACCCCTGAGGGACACCACTTGTCTCTGATCTCTTATCTGGACATTGAGCCGTTGACCACTATCCTCTGGATGTGACCATCCAACCAATTCCTCACCCACTAAACAGTCCACCTATCAAATCCATACCTCTCCAATTTAGAGAGAAGGATGTTGGGGGGGGACCATGTTGAAGGCCTTACAGAAGTCCAGATAGACAACATCCATAGCTCTTCCCTTGTCCACTGATGTAGTCACTCCATCACAGAAGGCCACTGGGTTCACGACACAGGACTTGCCCTTGGTGAAGCCATGCTGGCTCTCTTGAGTCACCTCCCCATTCTCCATGTGCCTTAACATAGCTTCTAGGAGGATCTGTTCCATGATCTTCTCAGGCACAGCGGTGATGCTGACAGGGTGGTAGTTCCCAGGGTCCTCCTTTCTACCCTTTTTAAAAATGGGCACAATATTTCCCTTTTTCATCACTAGGGTCTTCACCTGACTGCTGTGACTTTTCAAGTATCATGGAGAGTGGCTTGGCAACTACATCAGCCAATTCCCTCAGGACTCTGGGACACATCTCCTCAGGTCCCATAGACTTCTGTATGCTCAGGTTCCTCAGGTGGTCACGAACCTGATCTCTTACAGTGGGAGGGACTTTACTCCCCCAGTCCCTGCCTTGCTGTCCATCCACTTGAGAGGTGTTGGGAGAGAGGTTGCCAGTGAAGACTGAGGAAGAAAAGTTGTTGAGAACCTCAGCTGCCTTCTTGCCTGTCTTTACCAGTTTGCCAGTCCTGCTCATCAGGGGCGGTACGCTTTCTTTTACCTTCCTTTTCTGGCTGACAAACCTGTCGAAGCCCTTATTATTCTTCTTTGCATCCCTTGCCAAGTTCAGCCCCAACCACGCCTTGCACTTCCTGGCCCCATCCCTACACAACCGCGCAGTGTCCCTGTACTCTTTCCCAGGATACCTATCCCTGCTTCCACTGCCTGCGCATTTTCTTCTCGCCCTTTAGTTTGACCAGCAGGTCCCGACTCAGCCATTCCAGTTTCATGCCTTCCTTTCCCGATTTCTTACACCTGGTGAATTGAGAGCTCTTGCGCATTGTGGAAAGCATCCTTGAAGTTCTGCCAGTTCCTTTGTCCCCGAGGGCAGTTTCCCAGTGAATACTGACTCCTTGAAGAGCTGGAAGTTTGCTTTCCCAAAATTCTGGGTCATGACTTTACTATTTCCCTGACCCATATCCCTCAGGACTGCAAAGTCCACCAGTGCATGATCACTGCAGCCCAGGCTGCCCTCAATCTTGTCATCACCAATCAGCTCACCTGCATTAGCAACCATCAGGCCCAGTATCGCATCATATCTGGTGGGGCTGTCTATTACCTGCCTTAAGAAGTTATCGTCAATGCATTCCAGGAGTGTCCTGTATTGCCTACAGCTTGCCGTGCTACTTTTCCAGATGTTGGGGTGAAGTCTCCCAGCAGGACGAGAGCCTGCGAGCGCGATGCCTCCCTTCGCTGCAGTAAGAAGACTTGTCTTCCCTCCATCGGGTGGCCTGTAGTGGACACCAACCACAAAGTTCCTCTTGTTGCCTCAGTCTCTAATTCTTACCCATAAGCTTTCAACCTTCTCATGGCTATTCTTCACAGACAGCTCCTCACGCTCTATCCATTTCTTGAAGTAATGGGCAACACCCCCACCCGTCCTTCCTCACCCGGCCCTTCTGAACAGCCTGCAGCCATCCATGCCGCACTCCAGACACGGGATTCGTCCCACCAGGTTTCAGCAATGGCAACTCGGTCGTAACTTTCTAGTAGCACAATGGCTTCCCACTCCTCCTGTTTGTTGCCTGTGCTGCATGCATTGGTGTAGAGGCACTTCAGCTGGGCTGTTGGCCGTGTCACCTTCTTAGATGAATGTCCCTTAATTCCTTTGGGGTATTTCACTGGTGTATCCCTCTCAGCTCCTACTACCTCAGAAGCCCCTGTCTCATCCCCGTAAATCTTGAAATGTGCTGCAGTGTAACCAGCACAGCTCAGAGCAACAGGCTGGTGGCCCTCGCTGGAACCCCGTCCCTCTCACCTTGGCGTGTCATCCCACAGCTTGTCCCAGGCAAGCCTGATATTACCCATCCCGCCTCGCCCTTCCAGCCTACTTCAAAACTCTGCCAACGAGCCCCAACTTGCTTGTGAGCAAAGACACTCTTTCCCCCTTTCCGAGAGGTGAATCCCATTGGATACCAGCAGACCTGGTGCTGTGTAGACCATCCCATTATTGAAAAACCCAAAACGGTGGTGGTGACACCAGTCATGGAGCCATGTATCAACAGACTGGGTGTATCTGTTTAGTATCTAACTTGATACACCAACAACCTTACAGGAACATCAACTCCGTAATGCTGCAACCAAGCTGCTTTGGGAATTTTGCAAATGCTGTAACACAGCCGAAAATGCCTTGTTTAAATGGAGATGTGCTCACCAAAGGTACGGTTATAGACACATGTGGTACCAACTCTGACCTGTGGCGCAACGGGTTAAACTGGAGGCTTCAAGACACTGGGTGCAGTGACTCCCGTAGAAGTCGGATGTTACAGAGGAAAACGTTGGGGGCAATAGGACGCCCATTTTGATATCAGCGTGACCGCAGATGTGTACATACCTGGAACAACTCACAGTCAGAAGAGGTCACAGTCGAATTGGAATTTGGGAAACTGTGTACGGCCTATATAAAATCTCTTATCCAATTACCGTTCTTTAGCTGAAGCTTGCATACTGTTGATTGAGACAGAGCAATTAACGGCGCCGCTTCACAAAAGGGAAAAATGTACTTGAGAAACACAGTCACTCAAGCGAACAGATCACACTGTCTGCTGCACGGACAGTGAGGTGCTTCCTGATGTCATACGGGTGCTGTTACTTCAGGAAAGCATTTCTGAGAGAGAAACTTTGTTATGCAATGGTATAATGCCAGAAAAATGCATGTTACATTTTGTTGTTTGGTTTTTTTCCCCTTTCAGACAGTGCTTAATGTTTCCAAATGGTTAACTTGACATTACTATGCATCATCTCTTCCCTTCTGTTGATTAAAAAGAAAACCGGTCGACTTCCCTTACATAACATGTAAAAATGCCACAAAAGAAACCAAGAACAGTAAAAGAAAACCAGCTCACTCTGTTCTATTTCTTTCTTAGGCTATACAAACTAATCAGATTTGAAGAATTAAAAAAGACATTATAGCTGGATAAGAGATAATCTGACCCCTTATACGCTAAAAGGGAATATATTTTTCTGATACAATAGTTAACATGGTGCAAGGAAACTCAGTCAGATCTTATTTTAAGTTACCCAGACTGATTTATTGACAATTTAAATGTGACATATTTACAGAACTGCTTCTAAAATAATTTAACAATTTTCATAGATTTATAAAAGTACTGATAAATAGGAGACCCTGACAATTACCAACCACAAATATTTCCCTATGCTACTGAACTACAACAGTAGTTCTTCTCTTTTTTCTTTTTTTTTTTCCTCTTTTTTAAGTCCCATAATGGAGCTGCTTTACCTCCACCCAATGTGTAAAATTGCCAATACCAAAATATAATAAAATGAACATGCAGTGTGAAAGCTGTACCAGAGAAGTGATTTCAGATATTAGACTACAGTAAAAATATTTCAATGCAAAGTGTCTTCCACACAGAATGTACTTGTGAAAAAATAAGCTTTTAAAGAGCTATTGTTTTATCTTTATAGAAGTTAAAACCTACAATACTAGTTCAGACATTTACAGTAACTTCCAATTCTGTGCTAGTTTCACATATACCTAAAGAGTCAAACAAAACCAGTAATTTACAAACACCACTGCCTTAAGACAGTGGTTAGTTAGCTTATGGATAAAAAAAAAGGTGCTGATACAATTTAAAGTTTTGAAATTAGATCATATTTCATCCTTATATGACACCAATTATTCTACCCTTGGATCAACAAATTACTGTGGTAAAGCCATCCATATCTCTCAAGCAGGAAGTTCGTTTGGAAGTTGGAGAGAAGATGGACTTGTATGATATGTATCTTAGGTTCCAACAGGAAAAAAAAAAAAAGGATCACAAAGCTGGACAATCTGAATCACAATAAGCAGCAGCACGAGATATTTGTGGGGTTTTGATTAAAGCAAACATTTTTCAAAACTGATGAAAAGTACACACTCAATCTAATCCAATACTTGAAATGTAAAGGTTCTTTTTCATTTGCATCACTGAAGCCCCATAACACCATGTACACAAACAACAAATACTCATCTTTTTAAAAAAATCATATATTGCACAGCTAGTAGGTGCAATACCAGAACACTGGTATCCCTAGCGTAAGTTTTCTGTTTTAAATAGCTGTTTCGAACTATGCCATTCAGAGCAACTCCAAGCCAACGTTCAAAACCATTAAGAATGGTTTGTGTACATTACTAATCCAAAAGTGTTCCAACAACGTGAGAAAAAACACAGGCACTTAAGATTATTAGTGCACCAAAAGTTATAGGCCACAATCGCATGACTATGAACAGTTCAGTACCAATAACAACAAAACTAAACGAGGAGGTCTTCCATTGATCAACTAGAAACAAGAACTGTTCACAAAGCACTAATAAGAAAACCATTCTCAAAACAGTAATCAAATGATACGGTTAGACATTTCAGAAAAATAATTGCTGCAAAGCCTAATGTAACACAATATAAACCCTACTTAGTTCAAAAGATCTAAAGTGTCCAAATTCAAAAGTCCAATTTCTCTTCTCCCCCCTCCAAAAACACCACTATGTGCAGTCCATTAAAATCCAAAATGTGCAAAAAGTTATAACCCACCTTTAGGAGTGCATCAAAAATAGGCTGACTATTCAAAATATTATTTTAGTGGAAATTTTACAGCACCATAATTAGAATTCCAAGGGAGTTCAGAATTCTTGTTCTGACAACAAATCAGTTGACACTGTTGATCCTAAAGAACAGAAAAAACATTTTGTGCATTTCCTGGTATCTGAAAGTCACGGAGAGAAACAATTCTCATCTATGCCCAGAATCTTACTACAGTTCAAAATGAAATTAAGTAATCACAGTTGTTGGCAATAAGTTCTCCACAATATAGCATTAGTTGTAAATTTAGTAAATTTGCCAGATTAGGAATGAAAAGTTGCTGGTACCTTGCTTACTTGCAGAAGTACATTTTTGTTTTTGTCTTTTGGGATTTTTTTCTCCTAAACTGTGCAGTTTGGCCCCTCCCTAGTAAGTGATTTACTATCGGGCTTTGAGAAAAACACATGAAGGTCCATTTCTGACCCTCAGCAGAAAGGCAATATACAAACATTATATATGCACATCTGTGCACAGAAACACACGCATACATATATATAAAAAATCAGTGTTGCGGTTTTTTGTTCTCATTTCCTATAATTTTCTTTGGTTAAAAGTCCGAGCAAGGAAATTAGAGGACCGAACAAATGGATCATTCTCCAAACACTTCCACCACTACACATCACTAACTGGAAGGCTTGCATCATCCAGATCCACAAGGCCAGGATCCTGTTCCTGAGTGCCATTTTTACTTTGGGGTTCCGAGAGGCCCCGTTCAGTCACTTTGGAAGCTGATTCTCTTGGAGCGACAACCTGGATCTTGTAGCTCCCTGGCTTGGCCTTGGTAAAAGATTCGTGAAATCCTCGCTTCTCCAAGGCAGGGTATTTGGCGTGAGGGTTTGGGACCAGAGGGCTGCCGTGAGCGGCTGTGGAATGTGAGGTGGCTGGGGCTGGGACGGCAGAACGGAGACCATGGTTGGGTTCGGAAGACTCGGTATGCTCCTGGAAAAGAAGAGCACATGTCAGATGAAGTCACTGATGTCATGTTGGAAAGATGCAGTTTCAGACTTCACTCACAACAAAAAAAAAAAAAAAATCAAGACAGAAAATACACAAAGCGAAGCATCAGCCACAGCAGCAGGAGGCAGGTGCCTTCTCAAGGTGATGTATTATTAAATGTGAGCTTACAGCAGTATGTGACAGCAACATCAGTTTCTTTATTTGAGGAAATTAAATTTGTCAAATCAAGCTCAGCAGCTCTTTAGTCTTTATAATACAGTCCAGCAAATTGGAGCTTCTCATTTTACTAAGATGTTAAGTAACCTTTTGAAGATATGCACTTTAAACACCATTGAAAGCGACATCCTTCCAAGAGATGTGTTCAAACTTATTCATATATATCAGGCACTCATATCCTAAATCCTGAAGTAATGAACATTCTACTGTTCCCTCTTTGTGGGGTACCCATCTCCCCAGTTTGTTCCAGGGACCAAACAAAAACAGTAACTATTTTATGCTGTCAGGACTGTATAATAATTTCCAAAGTTAATGGACTAGAAAAGAAACTGATCTTTAAGGTATTCCTACTAACTGTCGAGTTACTTTCTGGTGTTTATTATTGTTAACTGCCATTCTGTTGACTTCTACATAACTTTATTAGATTGATAAAGTGAAAATAATCTTCCACCATTTACTTAGTGACAGAAACAGGTTCCCAGACTACCTAGGAATGGTTCAGATGTCTAAAGCACAGGCACAGAGTGTCATTTTAGATGTCCTAGGATATCCTGCCTGACCTACAGCTGCATCTCCAGAACAAAAAATTCCGCAGGTTCTGCACCGTATCTATCAGTTCTGTAAGGATGTCTCAAATACCCAGGGATATCTAAAACAGCGCTGGATACAGTGTTAAATGACACGATCAGCATGATGTGCGATGACGCAGCGAATGCTTCCCTCTGCATGTGTTAGGAGCTGCAGCTGCTGCCACTTCTGCCATCACCAATGTTAGTATATGAACTACAGAAATCTGCGAACCCATGTGTGCACACAAATCAAGGCACTTTTCAAGCACGTTTGTTAGCACAAAAAAAAATAAATCATCAGATGTGTGTCCAAGATGCAAATATACATCCTAAATGAAGTACTTAGTTTTTTCACAACAGTTTTCCAAGTGCCTTTTGGAATGCTGTGACACAAACTCATAAATTTAATCATAATGGATTCTGCCAAGTACTACTGTATTTCTTTTTATAAATTAACTAATATTACTGAGTGAAGGAGCTGTGCAACTTTTTTTTTTGGACTTCAGTTTCGTGTTCAATTTCAGTGAGGCAGTTCACATTATTTACACTGCCTTATTTCATACCTGACTTGATACTCCACTTTAAGAAAAACATTTCCTTTAGGGGAACATACGAGTCAGTGATTTACGTCCTATTCTTTTTATTATTAATAATTTTATATCAACAAATAGGAGAAAAGTAAGGGATATTAGGACAAGATTCCTAAAATAAATGTTTTGCTAAATTGAACTGAAGGATACTCAGATTTTACTACCCACACTGACTGTAATTTCAGTTCAGGGAGTATGCTGCTGTATTACTCCTAAGGTAGCGATTATACATGGTAATACTTCTACATTTGAACTACTAATGTCATGCAGAGACTTATAAGCCATGCAAATCAGGCTACAATATTATCCTTCCAATTATGAGAGTTACAACGTGCATTTTTTGTGTGCACGCATCTGTATTAGTTTGTGGGTAGCTTAAATTTAATTTTGCTTTTGCGCAGTTTCATAAAAATATAAAGTAAAATGGAAATATGAACTCTCATGCAAATTAGTTTTAATACTTTCCTATTAAAACAATATCACGTAACTTGCGTCTAATATATAGTACGCTTTGAAGCATAAATACATGTTTTCGCCATTTTTAATTCCCAATTATTTTAAAATTAAGAAAAAACAGTGCAAACCTGTGAGTGAGTGATATAATTTATGAGTTAGTTTTCAGTAATGGTAATGACAACAGGTAGCATAATTTTTAGTTTTTTTATAGTGCAAATTAGTCTCTAGTCCTAGCCCTCTGTTGACAAGGCAAGTTTACATGAGAGCCCACATACGTGCTGCATTCACCAGTTCTTGATGTATACCTCTGTATACAAGGATTCGACAGCCTTCTGGCCTGCCGCATCTGGAACACAGTGCAAAGCTAAGATTAGAGTAACCTATACTTGGGGAAAGAAGAGAAGAGAGGGAAAAAAAGAAAGAAGTGACGCAGACAGTAATAGCCAGATTGCTCCGTTAGCCCCACCAAAGAAAAAAAAAAAGCATACACAAAGAAAAGGCATCTGCATATATTTTCATTCCCCCAAAAAGAAACAAAATTTATGATGGGAAGTTTTATTTAAAAGCATGAAGCAGCTCCCTGCTGCAAAAAATATCTGAGAGCTTAGATTGAGATAAAAGAAACACAGTATCAATGCAAACGTGTAGTCAAAAGCCAGATTTAAATTATTAGATTTCAGATTATGGGGTAATGATATATTCAGCTTATCACAAAACATCCCATTGCCAGAAAGTGAAAACCACGGCTTGCAACATCTGAACTGTAAAGTATTCCATTTGTGAAATCCGGACATACTTGGAGACACTGTGACACTACAGTATCCTTCACTTTTCACAAGTTAATGTACTTAGTACTGAACATCTAATACGGTTTAAACGCTTGTTTGTACAAAATGTTGGCACCCACACGGCTTCCCAAACGTTAAGATTCGTCACAGTGCCTCAGTTCAGTAATGCTCGATGGTGTTCACACGTTTCCAACAGCAAAAACTAATTCATGCGAGCAGAGATCTCTCAGAGAAGTTACTTTAAATATAAATCTGTATCTGCATATACAATAAACTATCAACAAAAATGACGATTTATTAGTGAGAGTTGTTAGAGACAAATTAGGATCTTGTCATTTGATTGCAAAATTCAGCAATTAGCAGAAACACCTCGCAGGAATTAGAAAGTTGTCAATTTTACTTCCAAACTAGTAGCAGCATAGTGACAGAGATCATACTGAATTCAGAAGAATTTTTCTAGGTTACCACTTGCATTATCTACACGTTCAGGACAACACAATGCACATAAAGTTACATACATGCAAGATTAAGATAAGTGCTCCATCAAAAACGTAAAATATTTTTTGCCAGTCTGTATGAAGTTCATGCAAAGATGCCACATTACTACAGGACAGGACAGAGGACAGGCAAAGGGAAAAAACAACTAGAACTTCAAGTGCACAAGTGAACATCAACTGATCACGTTTCCTCTGAGGTTCAGAATAACATACGGAAGCTGCTGATCTTCCAGGTCCCCGCTGTGCTACAATGGCCCCAGAAATTGCTTTTATCCAACTGTGCATGTCTTCTGGACTGTCCGCCTGGATCAAACAACATGCGTTATATTTTACATAATTGGCTCTCAACTCCCCTAGTATCCTGAGCACCTGCATTAAAATGACAGCCTTATCCTACTTTAGTAGTCTTATTTAAAGCCATAGGGACTTCCATTTCTTAACCCCCACATTTCTTAAAATCTTACCCTGGATTTACTATTACATGTATAGAGTTACATAAAATAATAAGCAAGAAGTAAGTATTTTTACACTATTTGCATACTGTAGACTCAAATTTTTACTTTCAGCAAACAAAAAATAAGAGCACCCAGAGAAATTCTTACAGGCAATCTGCTGACCCCTCTTAGCAGACTTTAGCCAATGATGTAACTTTTCTATTTTTCAGGCACTGTTGTACTTTATTTCTATGAGGTATTTACTGAAGAGTTACAATAAAATAAAAATAAGTCTCTGTTAGGGGTCAGCTGTACATTTGCTTAGAACAACAATGCAACAAAGATGAACTGGATTAACAGTGGATACCAAGGGTGTATATATCTGTAATAAAACCAGATAAAAACCTAAAGCTATCTCCTAATTAGGTTGCAGCTTTATTAAACTAGCACATCCACCCAGCAAGAAACATCTGCAACATGTCGCTTAATTATGTTCAGCTATAGCACAGGTTGTTAACTCAGCATCTGGCACCGCTGCCTGCATTAGAGTACACAGACCCTTTCTGATCGTACAGAGAAACTCAAAAATAACTTCCAGTGCTACGAGCACCACGTTCCCACAGAGCCAGGAAAAGCAAGTCTTTGTGATTTGCATTATATCCAAACATTTAAAAGATAACATGGTAAGGATGCAGTGAATAAAGTACCTATGGATACATACTACCAAATAGGTACTGAAATCTAAATTGTTGCTGTGCTTAGAAGATATTTTAATGTGGCAACTAACTTGCATCTGAGAATTCAATTGTTATACATAAAAATTCAGTACTTCAAAATAAAGATTTTAAACATTGAGTTCATCCTACAGAAGTTGGAGACCCGAATGCCAACAAGATCACATTAGGATTTATTGATTTCATACACTACCAACATAACAGTTGCTGCTATGTGGAGTATTTGTTGTGTGTATCTTCCTGAAACATAATGAAGATCACATTCCCTTGGAAAATCATGGCATGATTAAATGCAACTTAAAAAGCAAACCAGCAGTGCTTCTTTGCTTTGACTATAGCAGTCTCCCGGTTTTGCCCAAAGTTGAAAGAAGAAATTACCTGTACATAAAAGGTTCGAGAAGTTGTTACAATTTCAAAGAGATTGTCTCTCATCATTATATCACTGTAAATGAAACACACAAATACTTCAACAGTAAGTAAACTTTCTATTTTAAAAAGACTGTAAGAAGTGCAGAGAACCTGGGCACATTTGTTGTCTGAAGACCTTTGCATTTCTTTATCACTCTGTTATTTTTTTGGTAAATACCAAGTAGAAAAAGAAAACCATCTTCTCTTACTCATTGTAGTCCTAAGGCTATCAGTTGCACGCATGCTATTACAAATATTTTTAATTGGAACATTGTAAATCACATTAATCATGTGAAGTTTAAGAAATATTTATTGTTCTAGTCAAATTCATATAAAATTTCACATTTATATTTTGTTAGGTCTTCACGAAGAATTAGTCCTAAGCAGTAGCCTACTTAAAAAAAAAAACAACTACAACAAATGCAACTAATTCCTTAGTATATTGACCTTTGGTGGTAGGGAAACAGCAGGAGGAAGAGTGTTCTCATCTAAATTCAGACATTTAACATAAGGTAATGTCCTCTAAAGGTTTAGTGATTATGTAAGCAGAATAGACACCCCTACAATCAGTGCCTCAAATAGGACAGCACGCATCTATCTCCAGCTCACGACTGCGTGACACCCCTTTCTTCCACCCTTGTCCAATGCGTTTACATTCTACTGAACGTTACAAGTTTGAAACACACACTAATGCAGAACCAGTTTTATGCACAAAACTACTTGCTGTCCCGTAAGTAAAGAGTATCACACATGCATACACCAACCAAAGTTATTACAAAGTTCTCCACTGTTTCCAATGAGCAGTCAAGCCATCACATCAGTGGTGTGATCATCTCCTCACCTTTGTTTGCATTCCTGAACTTTATGGACCTCCTTAAGTGGTATAACCCTGAGAGGTTCCTTTTCCTGAAAAAAAAAGAAGGCAAAAATATTTCAGTAGAGTATATCTAACAACTAGAATATAGTCAAAAAGTCAGAGCTCAGGACAGTTGACAGCAGCAGACTTATGTAAATGAGACTTTCAAGACAGTCACTTAATGCAAAAGGTGATGTGAACCAAAATTTAATTTGCTTTTATAAGTATTAAACCGACCTTGCAATGAAGAGGACGTGAAATCAAGAAATACAAAACCCCAAAACATTCATTCACCTTACCATAATGGAAAAAACCAGCCCGTCCTCTTCCCCTAACCAGATCAGAAAGTTAAATCTGGCCTCAAGCAGCTTGTTTCAGTAAAACCATGATAATATTCATTTGCTATGAAATGCTACAAGATGCTTTGTTAATTGTACTGCATGACACAGCTTTAAGTAAGATAAATATATATGTATCCTATAATCAATACAATTAAAAATAATACAAACAATCAAATGTACCAAAACCTGCAGAAGAGCAAGTATTCTTAAAGCATATGAAAACTCTGTTACCGTAACCAAAGTAAGTGTTACAATTCTGCCAAAGCTTCACACAACAGGAAAAAAGTGAGAACGTTCAAACAGAAATACTTTCACTTTTGCCACGACAACGTAACATCGTACATACTATGATTTTCCTGTGGTTGTTGCAGTAAAACACAAACAACAGCTTGTTTTACCTCCTAATGTGTTTTCTTAAGCAATGTTACAATGGACTACTTCAGTTGACTTCAAAAGCAAAAGCTGTCAGCTCTGGAACAACTACTTGCTCTAGAATTTCTATTACACATACTTAAGAGATTTATGTTGTTATAGCAAACAGGAAATGTCACCCAAATATAACCATCCCCAAATGTCAATTTTTCTTAGATCACTTGTCTCTATAGCAGATCGAATGTACAGAGTTTAAAACTCCATGTTTGCAGCTATTTTGCCCCTCTTCCCCCTCACCCCCTTCTGTTCCTAGGTTCACTCATCCGTTACAACAGAGTTTTCAAAGTAATACGCCAAGTGTGAACTGCAGGATCATGCCTGGAATACAGACACCCGTTGCAGGGAAGACCTCAGCTCAGAAACAACAATCTTCCAAGCCTGACATTGCTGTATTCCCCTATGCTCCACCTGAAGACTGACGTGGGCTCTTCCTCAAACTGCAGAGGAGATCATTAAGGAGAGGAGGGAGACAGGACACCTACCAACCACAACGAAACAAAAAAAATCCCCAGAAACAATTTTAAAAAAACAAACCGGAGAACATTTTTTACATTTTTTGAGAGTAGAGAACTCAGATCTATTTCCACAGATGCCAATCAACAGAATCTCAAGATACCCAGTAAGAATCACCTGCATTACTGGTGACCAGGCTGGCTGCCAAGACAAACTAACTTTGAGTAAGAGCCATACTTGACTGACGACTGCAGCTACTGGGAACTCAAGTCCAATAGAAAGAATTTTTCCAGAATTCGAAGTCTGATGCCATACTAGCTGAATATGCTACAATAGCTGAATAGGACTTCCGTGCCTTCTTAACCACAAAGGCACGACAAACAATCGCTATTGAACTTTTTTTTCCTATCTCTGTGTTAGTCTCGTTAGGAGCACATTATTAGGGAAACTGAGATCCCACACACCACTGCAATAAATCATTCACCGCTTGAAATCTTCAGAAGAGAGCACTTTACCCTTTTTGGGTTTGTGGGAGATAAATAAAAGTCTAATGGACGTATGGTTAAGTTGTTGCAGGTGTTTTCTTCTCAGTGGTCTGTGGTCTGTGAAAGTTTTCCTCTTTCCAGTACAGATTAAATGTCTCTCCCACATGTATGTTTCAGACAAGGCAGACCCTGATTGCTTAAAAAACTACATGGAACATGATTACCATGATTAGGTTTCCTAACCACGGAATTTTTTAGTTAACTGCTATAATCCAATAAAGGGACACTATATTCTGCATCTATTCAGTAATTACTTCCCTGAAGAGGGATGACTCTCTTAAAAGTAGAAAAAACCCCTGCTTTCAGTAAAAATTGTGAAGCAGGATCTACTTCCCTGTTTCTGACAGCTGGTCACTCCAATACTTTCCTCAAACTGCAGCTAAGGGGATATTAGGGTGAGGAACAGAGGACACTACAAGATTTTCTGTTGGTCATTCCAAATAAACCGGAAAGGAGCATGATGAAACACTAAAAGTGTATGCATTTCCACCAGCTTTCCAGTATACCCTCGATTCTTCACTGAGTTAGAATTTACTTGTGAGCAATTTGCACTCAGATTTTATTTTAAAATGAAAATAAAGGATTTATATAGGCAATGGGTCAGAACTGTTTCTGACAGTTTAACAGAGACAAGGATGCAAGATCAAACTCCTGTTACTGTGGTATTCCCTCATGAAAAGTAAAGCAAAAGTTCTCTTCAAAAACAGCGTGAAATTTGGCTTCTTAACATTCTGCATCTTACAGTCAGCCTGTAAACTCAATTTTCCTTGATTTATAAGGCTCTACAACTCAGACTTCATTGCTCATGTACAACCGTTCTCATGTTTAGTAAATGCAGGATTCCTTTCTGGGGAAAACAGACTGTCTCCAGTACCAGCCTCTTTATTTTTAAATGAAGCCTGAAGGCACTTAACATTTGGTCAAAATTGGTCAAAAGGTTCAAGAGCAATGAGTGGGGAAGAAAGAGCATGAAACCGAAACAAACTCAGTTTGTTTCAGAAGCATCGCTGCTGAACAGCGGAGTTCGTTGCCTGCCTTGGCTGCCCTGGTGAAACAGGCATGGAGGAAAAGATCCGATCGTTTGTAAGATAAAACACGCTATAAACCTCACTTTAAATTAAGAATTGCAAGATTACAGTTTTGCCTCTCCACATAGTGATCAGCTGCTTCAAGAACACAATTAGTTATACGTGAGTACAAAATAACATAAGACAGTAATATAAAAATCAGGGTGACTGTAGAATATACCCTATTACTGTTCTTCAGTGCCCCACAGACAGGTTCCCAAACAGAGGGCTGAAGTCCAACTAAACAGCCACCCTGTTAATTTTTGTTCTTCCCAGCACAGAGCTAAGAGTTGCAGGACCAGCACAGCACATTTTTCATATACAAGCGTGTCTCTTCAGATTTTCTTGCAACTACCCCCGGAGAATAACACACATTTAGAAACTTACCAGTTCGGACTTGAAATATCCTATTGTGTTTTCATCTAACTGAAAGTATCTTCTCTTCCAGTTCTTCATCTGTTAAAGGAAAATAAACATTTAGATATCTTACATATAAAATAACTTTCATGTTATATATTATTCATTTATTTATATACTTATCTTTATAATTCTAGCCCATATGCCTATGATATTATATAATTCATTTTTATTTATATTCATCTATAATACTTACGCTTTATACGTATTACATATATTTATGTGCGTGCTGCATATATAGTTCACCAAAAACAATTCTGCAAGACTTTGCCCAATTTTATCTATCTTTGAAAACTGCAAAATTAAAATTTCTGGAAGGTACTGTTTTATATTATAAGAATTTTTCAACAAATCTCCACCTTAATCGTAGCAACTCAGCAGCACAGATACCGCATAAGAAATGTTAAAAGACAGAAATTAAAGGTTTCTAGTTTATTTTTAACTAAAAAAAGGCATGTTACATAAAGGAGCTTCATAATCCAAGATAAAATGAGCCTGAGGACTCACAAAGCATGTGTATCTTGCTTAATCTCAACTATGTGCTCTTTTTAGCAAGGCATCATGTGATTATTTCCATATGTGTTAATCAGGTTGACAACTTGTATAATTCTTCCTCTGAACTGAAAAATTAGCTTTCTCTAAACATTTTAGTGATTTAAAAAGCATGCAGCCATTGAACTTCTGCTTTAATTTAGATTAAAGTCTCTGTGCACACAACTTTTCCTCTCCAAAACATCTCCCACAATACAGCTCTGAAAAAGAGTCATGAAAAGAAGTAACACACATCAATTACACACTACTGAAGGGTAAGTTTTATCTTTCGCACTACTGACAATATTAAGGATGGCTAAAGTTATGGGTAATTATGTCTTTTTTTTCAATCGTCTAATTGATAAGTACAACTACCACCTTGGGACCTTTGCTGTTGCTTAATGAAACACACTGATCTCAAATACTTACCACTGCTCCTTGTTTTACACAGTAGCCAGCTTTGATAATAGCATTATCTGGGGGATGCTTAGCAGGAAAATACGGAAGGTGACTTTGTGACCGTTTCAAGTAATTCCTATCACCCCCTTCACTGCACTCGCTGATTTCTTCTTTCTAGAAAAAAGCAGGAAAGTTCAGAACATTCTCAGTTTTTTCTAAAGGTCAAAGAATAACTATACTAGTTATAACAGGAAATAATTGTATCATCCCACGGTCACAAATCCCATTTCCAATTTGTTTGAAAGGATAAAATATTTCAACTAATTTCTAGAGACAACTAATGAGACTCTTTCAAGGGCTGTTGTTGGGTACTTGCAAGCTCTGTTTAGAAACTACACTAAGAAAGTGCTGAATATTCCCAAACAATATTAACAAACAGTTAGTGAAGAATGCAACAGGCCTAAAGCCAGGATATATGCATGTATTTAGTGCAAACTCATAACAAGACTTTAAGGGCAAAACACTAGAGGTGACTACAGCAAAGAAAAAGCTGTTTCTAGGACCCTAAGACATATCAGAATTCAGCAACTTTTTAAATGCAGTTCAGGTGTATACATGTCATTTACAAGCTATTAATCCAATCTGTAACTATTTTCAGCTCAGGGAACTTCCAGAAACAGATACAGGTCTGTATCTTTAACACTGCATAGATTCTTCTTCCATGAGCTTGTCCAATCTCTCAAACTCAGAAAATTTTCTTGCACCCATGCCACCTTTTGGCAAGAAGTACTTTACATTTTATTACTTGCCGAAAGAAGAACTCCTTCCCATTGTTTCACCTGGTTATGCCATTAGCTTTGTTTAAAAGCCCACAGCTTTCATAGTCAACAAGAAAGTTTACACCATCCACTTCTACCAATCGTGCTTTTATAGAGCTCTTACATCCTCACCTAGTTTTTCTTTTGCACATGGAAGAGTACTACTGGCCTACTCAATTGTTCCTCATATGGAGATCATTCCACATGGACCAATCATCCTCGAAATCTTCCTCTGAACCTTTCCAGTTCCAGTTTTTAGGAGGAGGAAAAAACTGGACACAGTAATCAAGGTCTGGTCAAAGATGTTTTCTGTTTTGCTCCTTATTCTTTTTCTAGTAGCGCCCGGTATTTGTGGGTTTTTCCTCCACTGTTACTGAACACGGAGATGATGTTTTCATAATGTGACTAACTCTTACCTCTCACTCAAGTGGAAATGGTTATTTCACAATGTAGTATTTTCTATTAAAACGAAGATTGTTTTTCCCAGAATCCCTTACATCACATTTATTTTCACGGAATTTCCCTTATTTGTTCACACACACCATTTCCTAAGACCCTTCTGCAATAGTTTAATCTGCTGTCATCCTCACTACCTCTAATAACATAGTCCATATATTAATCACCTGACTCAATCACCTCCTGTTTTTACCCACTTTTCCTGACAGTTAAGAATGCCAAAGTTCTATCTTTTTAACACCAACAATTAATTTTGCACACAAAAAGACACTTCCGGCATACTGATACCTGTAATTAAAAACCAAAAATCAATACTCAAATACTTCCTTATAGTCTTGTATAATTCTCTATAATCTTATATATATATAAAGGGAGTAAAATCCTCACAACAAAAACCCCAGTCAGTATCAATAAAAGGTGCACATCAAAGTGTAAGTCCTCTGAGCAAGGAGAGAAGCTGGCAGCTATATTGTGATACATAATTTATTCTCATCATATTCTCATCAGTCCAACAAAGCTCCCTCTACCAAACAATACCACGCTTGTTTGAAGGCTGTTACCTGGGTAGGTGTGATGATAGGAACGCCGCCAACAATTTCTGTCCTGTAAGACACTTGCTTCTTTCCACCTGGGCTTTCAGCTTGGCGATTTGCATTATCCATTTGACACAGAGGATCAGACTGCTTTGGTACCTGAAAGGGGAGTATGATCATTAACATAAAAAGTTTTTTGAAGACCTGAAGAAAGCCTTAACCATTATTCAAGCATTTTTAATTTGTCTTCATCAGGATTTAACAAATGTTCTCTAATTGTCAGACTAGAAATAGCTTACATGAAAACCTGCTGCAATGGCTACGCTTTAGTTGTCAGAAGAAAAATGGTGCCAATAAAGATACTTCACCAGGTGTCTTGAAATTTAAAAATCAATTCCCAGCTTTGCCGTAAGTCCTATATTTGATCTTGAAGAAGAACTGTTAATTTGTAGAACTGGTTCTTTATTTTTCACTTGCTTTCAGTTTTAGCACTAAGTGCTTTAGGCTGGAGATGCCCCAGTGCCTGTAGAGCTAGGACAGGGCTACAGCACCGTGGCTTTTGTCAAATAGAATGCCTAGCCAGTACGACATCTGCACTCACATTCCAATACTTGGAATGAAGACTAAATTCTGTCAAAAATGCCTCTAACTACCTATTTCTAAATATCATTAACTAGTTTGGATGGGGCTTTGAGCAACCTGGTCTAGTGGGAGGTGTCCCTGCCCACGGCAGACGGGTTGGAACTAGATGATCTTTAAGGTCCTTTCCAACCCAAACCATTCTATGATTAGCTAATTCTCTCAAACGTGGAACTAAAGCAATCAAAACACCACAGGAATTTAATTTCTCAATAAGTGTTTTGATCTAAAATGTTTACTCAAATTTCTGAGTTTGTGCAAGAAGTAAACATCTGTAACTTAAGAAATGTACTGACTGTTTACCTAAAATGTCTTCATTTATCCTTTTACCCCTAATATTAATTTAGTAAATTTGAAGTTACTTCAGTAAGAAGAGATCAAGAGTCTTACACCAAAATATCCCAGCCAGCAACCTACTGGATATTTACATAGGACATCCAAATTCATTCAGAAAGAAGGGACATGTAAATTGTCTTTACACGATGAATTGCAATGCAAGACTGCGGCACATTCAAAACTTAAAATTGAACTGACCTAGACAAAAACAAGGATACTTTATAGTCTGCTGCGATTCTAGTTCCTATGCCCAGGACTGCTTATTTCACAAAAAAACAGTCTGCAAAGAAGTACAAACAGTCCTGAGAGCACAAATGTGAGCCTGGGACAGCTTCCCCCTGGCCAAGCGAAGGTGGCACTCAGCAGCTTGTTGAGCTGCGGCGCCAGGCTCATTCCCTTGCTTCCACCGTGCCCCCAGCCCTGCACAACGCCCGGCTTTGCCAGCACAGGTAAAAGGGGACCCCGTTCACAGCCACCTCTGGGGACGAGGGACAGGACACCCTCCTCGTGCACACAGGTCGTGGGCCTCAGCCTTTCAAGAGAAGGGGCTTGTAGCTACAGCTTTACGGGCAGGTGCTTCAGCTGTCACTAACTCCTACTTAAAGCGTTACAGACTGAACCCACACCACCTTCTCACATGAATGTGTTTTCCAATAGCACTCAAACAGGTACACAGTGTGCTGGACTGCAGAGGTTCACAGTTATTTTGGAATTATCAGCACTCAGAGTACTAAAAATGCAGTGAATCTTGGAGGATTACAACCTACAGCAAGTAACGCTCATATAAAGATCAATAATTGAATTACCTTAATTATTAATCAAATAATTAATCAATTATTATTAATCAAATTATTAATCAAATCATCGACTATTCTAAATAACCTCTGAACAGATGACCAGCACAAAGGCTTGTTCCTTCAAAGACAAAAAATACTAATGATTACGCCAGCCATTTAGAATGTAAGTTAAACATATGATGAACAGCTTTCAGACTAAATTCTAATTTGATGCAATTAATTCTTTATTCAGTCTACTATTTTTTGAACCAGAAACAATGCAAGTCTGGTTGTGGTGTGTCCTCCTTTTGAAAAACCCAAATGAGAAGGCTTTGTGTTTCTGGTTTTTTATTGGTAGCAACATTTTCATAGCTCCCAAGAAACAGCTAAATGAAAACAATGCTAACAACTCATGGAAACATCCTTAGATAACCTAAAAATGAGAAAGTTACTGACAACAAATACAAATGAGCGCACCCATGCTCAGAACCCCTTCTCTGTAAAGCTATGCTCTCAAAACGGTTCATCTCATCACTTCCCCGAAACCAGAGAGAAAACAAAACCATAACTTCTGCCTCCTGAAAAGACTGAGGTAATACACTGAGGGTTTTTCCTATCATGTGATAACAAGCTGTCCTGGTACAAACCAGAAAAGTAATTTAACACTTACCAGAAGAATGCATTAATGTTTCTTTGAATGGATGTTACTTGAAATCAGGAGAGAGAAGCTTTGGAGCATGGCACGATGCATTTGCTCATTATTTTATTGATGCTTTAAGAAATAGAAACTTTTGACCCCAGGCAAATCTATGTGTATCTTTTCATTACCTGCAAGTGTCTTCTGGATATTTCAGTTAATATTAGATGTGTATGGTTAATTTAAAATTACTAGAAGTCATATGCTGTAATGAAAAAGCTAATCACATTTTTGTCCAATATCCAAAGCAAAATAAACTCAAGTTTAGGGGGAGTTCTGTACAGATTCTCCAAGTCTTGGAAAGCCAAGCCAAGATTTGTTTGTAGAGAAAAAAAAGACTAGTCTAGGATAAAAACTGGAGGCAAAGGTTACATTTAAGCACCTTGAGACAGTCAACATTTGAAAGCATTGACAAATATCAACTAAAACACTTACTGTGATTTTGGTAGCTTTGTTCAGAACATTTACCCATTCAACTAGGTCCTGCTGATCATTGGCTTGTAGAAAGTATTTTCTCATCCCTGCATTCATAACTGTTAAAAACCATTATGAAAAGTTAACAACACTGAAATTTAAGAGCAAATATAACACCGCCATAAAAATATTTAATTGCAGATGGAAAATCCACTTTAAGTATTTAAGCTCTCTGCTGCATTTCTTCTTAGAAAGTTATCTTAAGATATATACATCCACTCGATCTTAAAAAAAACAAACCCTATTCTTTTTTTTTGTTTGTTTTAAAGCTCTCCACTTTAATGGCACCATACAGAATTTGTTAAATAACTTTTATTACATAGAAATAAAGCCTTGAATTTTATCAGAATTTTCTACAGCTCCATTTCCCCTCTCTCAATTTCCTTAAGCAACAAAGTTTTACATTTGGGGACCTCTATGATTTCTCCTTTTAATCCTCGGGCCACTACCTGTTATCCTTTGCAACAAACTCATTAACGTGGCTATGATCACTGATTTATTTATTTTTTTTAATTTGTGGAATAAATCAGTATTGATTACTAAGTATATGATGCTCAGGACCAAACAACTTTAAACTTAGTGACTTTTAAAAGACTTGAGGGTCTTTTTAGTCTAGAGAAGAGAAGACTGAGGGGGATCTCATCAATGCTTACAAATACTTTAAAGGGAGGGTGCTGGGCTTTTTTCAGTGGTACCCAGTGACAGGACAAGGGGCAATGGGTATAAACTTGAACCTAGGAAGTTCCATCTGAACATGAGGAGGAACTTCTTTCCTTTGAGGGTGGCAGAGCACTGGAAGAGGCTGCCCAGAGACGTGGTGGAGCCTCCAACTCTGGAGACATTCCAAACCTGCAGTGGACCTGCTCTGGCAGGGGGGTTGGACCAGATGATCTCCAGAGGTCCCTTCCAACCCTTAACAGTCTGTGATTCCGTGACTTGACAAAGCAAGCTTATTTTTTAGTAAGTTTATATCTCTACCTGGCAACACCTAGCATACCTGATCCAAAAAGGACAAACATATTTTTGTGTAATAGTAAAAAATAAATAACAGTAAAAAAATAAAATAATCATGGCTAGGTTTCTCACAAACTCCAAGAGCTTATCTTGAAATTAGTTAAGGTGAACAGTGACTAAAGCCTTCCCAGAACTTTGAAGCATTGCAAGTAAAGTCTGAACAGATTTCACTGCTCCACCTATAACATGATAGTTCTTCAGGTCATTGCTAACAGCAAACACATGCTAGAAACAGACACTTCTTACTCTTCTATCATCCTCCTCCCCAAAGTGGATGGTTTGAAGCAAACATTATTGGATGCAAATATAAAATCAAAATACAGAACTGTAAAACGAGTTGACTGAAACAACAGCTCCTGGTATTTAAATAAAAAGACAATAAACGTAAATTTTTCCTCTAAAGAGTATCAAAAAATGCCTTAATAAATCAGAAATATTAAAAGCTTTCAGCCTGCAGCTTGGGCCATTACAGCTTCTTAGAGCTGGCCCACGGAAAACAGCAACTTTACAGCTGAAGACAAACACCTCCACACGTGCAGAGGAATCTGTAGATGGCACTGAACCGACACGCTACGTGCTCGCCTAGAATCCCTGAAGCCTCACACACAGGGTGGAGCTACAAAGCACTTCCACCCAGCGACTGCACAAGCCTGGTGGAGCAGCCTTCTCTGGGCCCGTACAACGCTGCGCAGGCAAAGGACACTTCAACTAATTGTCACAAACCTCTCAGGCATTTTCAGTGACTTCATCTGAGCTAAAATTCTTACGTGAATGCAGACATAAAGAACGGTTATTCATAAACAGAGCAGCGATTCCAGGCTCTACACACACTTCTGCCAAATGCCAATCGCTTGTCAAAAAATTCTGGAGTTATGGTAAATTCTGGAGAAATTATTTTTAAGAAAAAAGAGATCTAAAAGAACGGACCATAGGGGGCTTTTATTATTAGCTGAAGTTTTACTCAAGTTTAAACAAGTTCAAGTATCAATACACTTAGAAGGTACCCCAAGCAAATTATTTTTCTTTGGTTCAGCAACACAAGCTGAAATGTAACATAAGAGCATTGGCTGACAGTATTTGCACATTAATTAAATCAACTCTTATCAGCAATACAGATTAAAATAGTTCAATAAGTTGTCCTCATAGCTGATAGGCATGCCATGTTTCTGAAAGCACTCATTTTTTACTAGCTTATTAATGACTCAAAAATTTCAAACATCTGAAAACCAACCCTCACCTACACCCTCATTAAGCTGCAATATGAAACACCACAAACACACCTTATACAGAAGCCAACACTTCCCTCGTACTAAAGAAGAAACAGTGAATAAAAGCTTTTTTTAAAAAATACACTACCAGCTGTATCTAGTAATGGAATTGCAGAACATTATCTTTGTTTTGATTTTCTGAAGAACATACTTGATGCACATGCAACATGCAAGAACTTACCAAAACAGAATTCTGCCTTTGGCCTTAGCTTGGTTGCATCGCTAACCTAGTAGGGAAATTAAGATTGTAAATATTACTGCACATACAAAATATATATCAGATACCACTTTTTTTTTCCCTCTTTCAAGTGGCCACATTTGAAGATTAGTAGCATAGCAAGCTCGTTAGGCATAAAGATATAAAGGTATAACAGAAAAAACACTATATAAATTTCAGTTCAAGACATGCAGCCTATGGACAGCTTAAGCCATATGTTTCTACTCCTGAAGTTTAAGGATCCATTACCAGACAAAAGGTTGAAATCTGAAAACATAACGCTTCTTCCATTCTGAAGTTCTATGTGTCAACTGAACTAAAAATTCAAGGACATATCATGCTGTCAAGGACATCAGTTGTGTTTTGGTTCAGTAACATAAAAAGAGCAATAGCCACTTTTCTTCAGGACTCTAAAATGTTTGGAGCAGGGAAGCGGGTGTCCTGTTTTGAGAGGCATTGCCATTTTTACATTACAGAGCACTTCTATCAAGGGTCAGGGAGAAGACAAAGCAGTCTCACATCAAAACCCTTTTTTTGGCCAGAAAAAAACCCCACATACTATGTAGCTAGAAGCACTATGGAAAGTTGGGCAGAGCCTCCACACAGGAGGCACACTTGAGCTGCCTTCAAAGGTAGGTGCACACAGGTGACCACCCCTGCTCCCATTAAAAGGGAGAAGATTTCAGATTTCTTAAGACGACAACTGCAAGGTCTGGGACAAAGTAAGCACAGAGGCAGGAAAGCAGGAGGGACTTAAGCAGGTCTCCACAGACATTTCTGTACTCATGATGTAACTAGCAGCAATGACAACTTTTACAAGAACAAAAAAACCACCAAGACAAGGAAGGTGGAGACATGCAGTATGACAAGCAGAAAAGCAAAGGAAGAAAGAGAAATGAGCAGAAAGAACAAGAGAAATCAACCATTTTTCTCCACTTATTTTTTAATGCAGCATCTGCTACAAATTAAACCATGAAGAATTTCTTAGTTCACAGTTTTCTTTCAGATGTATTTGGAAGTGAATATACACAGAGAGTAATGAACTAAATCTTTTCTAGACATTTTTCCGTTCTGTCTATTAAAGATCATTATTACTTGCAGATTATCACACCCAAAGACTTCTCTTCCCCTTTATAAATGGCCCGTCTTTTCTCCAAGACTAACAGGAATTCAAATACTCAAAGAACTGAAACATACAGTTCAGAAATACTAATTCTATGCAACACAAAGAGGTGCCACTTGAAATCACAAAACAAACCTAGACAACACTAATTAGTCTGTTCTTATTTTAACCTGATACTATTGAAATGTTTGTAACACTTATCCGAAATTCAGGAGTATCACACAAGCAAAAAGCTTCCCATGTGCTGCATAACAGCCTTTTAAAACAGTGTAAAGTTGAGGCCTCAGTAGTTAGAAACCAAATTCAGCACCAATTGTCTTGCATATTATCTTACCTTTGAAATATAGGTAAGTTTAATGACTCCAACAGGTGGAGATCCAGAGGGAAGATTCTGAAACAAATCGTATGTTACAAAGTGAAACTAATTTATTCTCATATCACAGTCAGTGTTTATGCATAAAAAGCAAATAACTGAATTCCCCAAACAAAAAGAAAATCCTACATGTTTTTGTAGACAATACACAATGTATGCTTGAAACAGGATCTAAACTACTTGTTTATTATACACACATCTGTTAATCAACTAAAAACAGAAAGACTGCTAGAAACAATACAAATAGTAATTGTTTCAGAGGTTTATGTATTTTACTAGAGGAAAAAGGATTCTTGCAGGTCTGCATCCAGGAAATCCGGAAGGAATACTTTTTCCTTAACAGATGTTGGCGTCTTATATTTTTTGACCAGGGCAGGCGGAAGGGACAAAAAGTGACATTCATCTATTATGTCAGATACTTCAAAGGCTGTCTTATGTATTTTCCAAAATAGATTGAAAAAAATCATAGTCTTATCATTTAATATTAATGTTATTGCAGGGAAAGACCACGATATTTCCTAAAGGTGCAGTTAAATCTAAGTTTATTTACAATCGAAAAAGGAACTATCTGTTGTTTTGACAACCTTGCTTAGCACACTACGCTTAACATTTACATTGCTATTCACCATCAGCTAGTAGCCTAGAAACACAAGCTAGAGAACTGAGCATGACAAACCATGGTTAACTTTTATTATTAACTGCTTCTGATGGAACAGTCTTCCTAATTTTATTCCTTTAAAAAACCCATTGTTTTACACATACTTTTTTCCATTACAATTTTTACTTTCAAAATAGGCTTTTATGTTACAGTATCAGCACTGGAGACCGTAAGAGTGGCACTGCATCAGCTCACTGATCCTTTCTGCAGCTAAAGTGCTCTTCATTATTCCGTAGTGCCTTAGAAACTTCTACATGGCAGACAGGAGTCTAATGCTACCCAGAGTCAGACAGACAGACATAAAATTGGTTTATACTCCATTCATATTTCAAAGGTAAGAAGTAGGTTTACTATAGACTGGTAACACTGAAATTTAATTTGAAAAGTCTTCCCATTCTGCCCGAATAAATAAACTTAAGTTTTACTTTGTCAGAAAGATTTTGATCCCAGCGTACACCAGTTTTATAATCTTTGTATTAGGATACGTTAGGATATATTAGGATATATAATGTGTGGTTAATGGTGACTTAAAAACATTATTTCTTTGGACAGCTGGACTGATTCTCACAGAAACAAATAAAGGACTTCTATCAGCAACACATGGCCCACATGGACTCATCCGATATGAAAAGTGTCATCACTTCAAGGATTAATGGTCTCTGTGCGGTGGATCTATAAAAAAAACTGTTGTTCTTCAAAACTAAAGCAAAGGAAGAAAATCAAGAAGCTTCAACTTGCCTCTTGCAAGGCACCCTTTCATTTGTCCGTGAAGGGTAACATTTAAAAAAAAAAAAAAAGGTAAGAAAGCCTAAACTGACAACTCTAAGAGGCATATGCAGCAAATATAATTAGTCTTAGGATTTTTGAAGAATTGCCATTTCTACACCATTTCAAGTTTTTGCCCGCATGCCCTGGTTATATCACAGGAGAAACTGAAAAAAAAAAACCAATTGGCTCATATCATTCATTCACATCAAACGTTTGAAGTCTCTCTTATTTCCAGAAATTCTTTCGTTTTTCTCCTCAGTAAGAACTGCTAAATGCTTCAGTCACAAGTCACATTCATTGAGCTGCACATCGTTTAATTTTTTTTCCTGTTAATTCCTTTGAACAGTAGACTTCTACTGCATTTTAACGCTGGTCTTCCTGGCAGCATGGTTCACGAATATTCTTCTGGCAGACAGTCGTCAGTGACCGAGCTCCTACGCTTTCACTCTCGCTACCCAAACCCCAAGCAATTATCTGTTCTCCCCTGTGCCTGAAAACACACTGATGCGTGCACACTGTAGAAGCAGTTTTTTTCTAAAGGATGCTGTCTGCCATGATGGATACAAGCTTTCCTCGTTCATACACTATTCAGGCTGTATTGAAATTGCAAGCGTCATTAGAAATTGCTTTTCAGTGACTGATTCTGTTGCAGTAAAGCAATATGAAACAGCTACCTGGCCCCTGCAACGCCAGGAAAACTTACACACACTTCCACATAAGGTTAGAGCTGAATTAAAAGACCTGTGTAGTGAAACTTGTATGCGATTCAGCTCATCTGGTTATATTACGTAGCACTACCGAGTGCCTGAGAGCATCTGTAACGCACACTCAAGGCACTTAAGAGAAAATAAATACCGCACATCACAATTCAAAACTGACCGATTTATATGTGGGATCAAATTCAGATTCCCATCTGATTCCTAAATCTCCTGTCAATACTTAGATTCCATATGTTAGCAATTCACTGATGTTTGAGTTTTTTTTAACGTTTTACTGTAAGGTGCAATTGGTAACATCTCAAACAGAAATATGAACTATACTTTTTCTTTAAAAGACTGCACATGTCAGCAAAGAAGAATCACTAATTTACAATTATTTCACTTATTTTTTTCTAATTTTTTTCTTCTAGCTTTCAGGTCCATAAACTAATATTAAACCCCATTTTTCTTAAGTAAATTTGTTAAAATTCTGAGAAAATTTAAACTGATAGAAGCCAGATAGCTACTGCCAAGAACATCTCACCTGTGGGTTATCCATGTACCACACCAGACTGTCTTCTCGTGTGTCCAGAATGAAGTACCGCCGCAGAAATTTCCCACTATTCTCATTTTCTTCAATATCTAGGAAACCACAAATGCGATTCTGACGATCCACATAAGGCATTTCTGACCCTGAACATCACACTGCAGAACAAAAAGCATAGAAGTTAAAATTAGTAACAAGGAACTTTGCTTAAGACTGTTATGTGCCTACCCACAACATTTTGAGCAGTTTCGAGTAGTAGCTTAAAGAAGCTTCTGCAGAAGGGTAAGTGAAGCGTAGCTGCTTCCCCCCAACTACCACAGAATTTTTAGAAAGGTCTTACTTCTTTGAAGCATATATTTAGGATATCTAATACCCTAAGTGCAAAGCTACAAGTGGTAATCAGTAGATAAGCATCAAGACTGGCTTTTACAAGACCACTGAAGAATAATCAGAGATTCCACTTCACAATTTGCACAAAGTTGAGACGCTGCTAGGTTTACACTTCCTTCTTTGACATTGCCTTTCATGGTCAAGAAAGGATCTTTGTCAGCAGCTCTACTACTGTCCAATGTGATTTTTCATGTTTTGCTTAAGCAAATTCAACAAAAAGGCTTTTAGAAACATTGTTCACATTTTCCTTTTCTCCTACAAGAAGACCTTCACGTCTAACAATGCCTAAGAACACACATCTTCTCATCCTTACACATTAAATAGACAAAATGAAGTTGTACGTGCAGCAACAGAGATGTGAACACACTTGCTAGACCAAAAACTGAAATCCTCAATATCCACGTAGTACCAAGTTTGAGGGCAGTGGGCTTTTTTGTATTTTGGGGGGACTTTTTTTGCTTTGCTTTAAAACATAAATAAAAATCTGTACTGCTGACGACCTATTCCCATTTTGTCTGCTTCACCTTCTATGGCTCTTACTGCAGGCTATTGCATCATTTTTTTTGCTTCCTTTTATTTTACGGGACAGTCATTTTACCTTAAGAGCCAGCCTTGTAAGACCGAAGATAAATTTGCATACTCATCTAAAAATGGCAATAAACCAAGACTTAAATATGACAAAAATCAGGTCAATGCCAATCTTTCCCAGACCAGGAAAGAAACAGTTCAGTCCTCTTTACATTTTGTTACTAAACTCAGAAATAGCACATATCCAAAAATATTAACACAAGACATAGAAGGTTAAAGCATTTTATACTTTTCATAACATCTTCCAGCTTTCACTGTGTAATAAGGAAGTTTCTTTTCAATATTTCTTGAAATTGTTTACCTTTACTGTTTCATAGCTTAAAGTTGTTTGATCTAAATATATTTATCTACACGTACAAGGAGGCAGACACCTGATAACTATCTATAGCTAGTTATTGATACACCACTGTAAAACATGGTATGTGGTTAAGAACATTTTAAACTGTTTATTTTGGGGAATCAGGTATACAGATAAGGATTTATTTATTTTGGGGGCTCAGATATATGAATATGTAGACATATGCTTGTATTTACAGCTGTCCTTTTATATGACTACTTAGAATACTGGCCAAATTTTGCTTCAGCCAGTTTTAAAAACAATTTCCATAAAAATCGATTATCATTATTCTGATATCATATTAGAAAAATTTCTAGCAAACTGTTTGAAGGGACCAGATCTAAGAATCTCAATTCAGCTGTATTTGCAAAAAGGTTGCAAACAGTATTTGCAAAATAATATTTGCAGAAAAAAGACACTGCAATATTATAGGAATGATAGACTATTAAAAATATTAGTTTCTTTAATATAAGCTATTAATTCCAGAGTTAAATCCATTTTTGTGCATATCAAAGTTAACACATGTTTGTTTGAGGGGCACAACATTTTCTATATAGCTACAAGGACATTAAATGCATATAAGACATCCATTAGCACTTAACTGATTTTTTTTTTTTTCTTTCCACCTCCAAAAGGAAAGTTTCTCCACATTTAAGGTATGCAGTGATGGTTTAAATCTTCATAGGCATTAATTTGTTCTTCAATAAAGTAACATCATTTACGAAGGTAATCGAAATTTTATGAGTATGTTCCTCAATTTAAATATCACAGATCTAAGACAAGTTCTGTAACTGGGTTATAGTTGTAAGTACGAGCAAAAACAAACACTTGAGCACTCTTAAGACAATGTCATAACCATAACAAACATCCATAAGTAATTCACATGCCGACTCTTGGGATCACTTTACACTGAAGCAACATGTCCCTATAAACACATCTGTAGCTAGCGGCAAGCCTAAGGGCAGCTCTCCTCTAAATCATACCTCTAAGCAGGCAGAACTTGGCACCACACATGGTTTTCATTTAAATGGATTAAAATATTTGTCATTTAACAGTATTGTCCTCAATTGTGCCAGGTGGTCCCTCAACAAAATATACAGCACTTCCGGGACACAATTTCAGCTTAATATCAACAGTTTATGAAGCCCAGAAAAGCCTTGTGCCTAAAAAAAGCAAATATTGGTGGCTTGTTTCCTGTTTGAGCAGGCTTAAGTTGCATTCTGTGCAGATGTGAAGAAAACGAGACAAGGAAAACTTGTTTTTGAAACAAGATACAAATTGATTAAGAATCCTTGAATAAAACCAACCAAACATTAAAGCATCTATTTTTTCAAAAAACCTTGATGAAAGGAGGATACACATAATGTTCCATTATGAGCATACAATTAGCTAAAGTTGAACTATTCCACCACTTTAGTTCTGTTTTCCAGGGCAAAAGACAAAATTCAGAATCTTTCTCTTATTTGTCACTAAACCAGTTTTCACAGGAAAAAAACCCTAAATTCATACAGATTTTCTATTTCAAAGTACTACTAGCTAATTTCCAGCCTACAAAATAATACTATTTACAGTTCCTTTGTCCTCTGATGAAAATACAGGATAAACTATCATTAATCAAAAAGCTTAAGTTGTATAACTGCTGTTTTCTTCAAATTAGTTCGAAATTCCTCACAGGACTACTGACATCTACCAAACTGATGCTCCTAAAGAGTAAGAGACTAAAAAACCCTCTTAACTTTATAATAAAGCTGAAATCGAACATGAAATCACACAATTGTTTTCCAGTTTTAAAAATGTTTCCATCGCATTAAACCTTGGCAAGATTCCACCGTAAATTAAAATCAATTAACAAACCATAATTTGTAGCGCACATTTAAAAAACTAAAGTATCAATTGTTGCCTTTCTTGCAGTTACTAAAGCAAATGAACGCACATTACAAAACCACCACTACGACACCCTTCCTGGCAACTCTAGACTGACCAAAAAAACACCAAAGACAGAATTACCACATTACTTCTACAGATTCATAAAAGGAACTGCAGAACTCCAACATGAATCCTTCAGTGTAGGAAATCTGGCTGGAAGACCACACCAGAACTTCAACTTAAAAGTGTCTTCAAAATACAGATCCCATCTTAAGAGAGATATGATTTATTTTTCATGAAATTATTATTTCAGGCGGTTAGAAAACAAAAACCTCCAGGTCTATGTACATTTTACAGCTCTTATTACATGCACACTTAGTTATTTTCTGCAGCAGAATCTGCAGCACAGAACAGTGTAATAACTCCTATACCTATTTTAGAATCAAATCTTATAAAAAGCCTGTGAGTTCTCAGCAAGAAAAGCTGAAGGCAGACCTATAACTGACTACATACTTCATTTTATTTCGCCTTCCCTCCCCCATGTGGGGGAGGCAGGGCAGGGAGGAGACAGGGGTCAATGACATAGAAAAAATATCCCTGTGACCCATTTCCTCTCGGTTCTTGCCATAATCCACCAGAAGCTAAAATATTTTTGAAAACCCATTTTGTGGTGTATATTGACACTCATATGTAAGAATTCAGAAAACTCTCAGCTCCTTAAAATTCCTTCTCGGAGGGTTGTGTTATAACCCAAACAGGATGTTTCACTTACTTTTTGAAGTCTTACATCCCTCTTTCCAGTGGCTGTGTAACTCCTTTAAGCAGGTACATAGCTCATCAGTCCAGCTCCTCTCAGATTTCCCCTCTCACTGCTCTTTTCCTCCCGGACAGACCATACACCGATATTCCTCAACACTTGTATCACAAACTGAAGGCTGCCTGGCCTCCCGGGCCCTGCTATAAATAAAAATCACAGATCACCTTCTCCCAGTCTATAACTGTAACTGCATGACTGCGCAACTAGAACCCGCAGAGGCACAGAAGCATCTCGTTTTCAACATTTGTAACAGACTGCCTAAACTCTCCTAACATTAATTTGTATTTTTAGTTTCACACCAGCACCTGCTCTTGAGTTCACCTCCTTTGCAGTTTGGCTGCAGCCTCTGCATCTTCCAGCACAAAGTCTACGCAAGGCTATCAAAGTAGCATGAAGGGTAACATTTCTGTGGTCCAGTCTCTCCTTTGACAGCTAATGCTTCATTTCCACAAGCAGGCATAAACCACAGACCGCTGCCTTGCTAGAGAAAGTGGAACTTTGTATGAATAAAAAGACAACACAATAGGCTTTGGACTAGCTACATGGAAGCTTGGTTACAAAATACAGCAAGATGAGCACTGTTCCTTAAGACTTTTTAGATTTATTTTACGTATGTTTTCCCCAAGCTTTGTGTCTAGATTTATTATTATTTTTATTTCTTTAATTTAGAGTAACACTGCTACTTCCTGCTCTATTAGTATACGGACATTTTGAACTTTGGATTTAACTTACCACAGGAGGTGAATGACTTGGGGGTTGGTTCTTTTTCTATTAGCTGAGATTAAGAAACATACATTACCTACTTACTCATCTCTATGAAATGATGAACAACATTCATAAAACTATACCCGATAAATATAAAATGATGCCATGAGTCATGCCCATCCCTCCTCCCCACCCCCCTTTTTAAGCGCTACTATTTACACTGGCTCCATCACTGCGAAGGGAAGGTAAGCGGCATCCCCAGAAATCTCATTATCCCTGCAGTTCCAGGGGCAGCTTAATTATTGAGTACTCTTGCCTTTTGCCAAGGCAATTACCATCAGCTTCCTGCTGTAAATCAGCTACTCTCCAGTTGGTCATCTCTTTTACTGGCCATTTATTCCATTTACTGATTCCCAAGGGCAAGGGATGAGTTCAGACCGTCCTGCTTATACCTTGACAGATGCAGCGATGAAAGCTTCCCTTCTTGCCTACATCCAGGACAACAAAGGCGGGGGGAACCCCAACCCTGAGACAACTAGCTCAGAAAAGCCTCTGAAACCAAGTCACATACATCTCCCAGGACACTTGTTCAAACTTCTTTATTTTCAACCCCTTGAACACCTTCCAGTACAGGCGCAACACTATAGATAATTTAAACTGAGAGACAACGTCTGTGCTCATCCTTCACAAACCCCTTAAAGCCACAATTCCCTAAGTACCCAAAACATGACAGAAAAACACTAATCCAGGAGCTGGCGAGATGACTTAGGTATGATTCTGATGACAACCAAAGATAATTTAGGATTGACTGTTTCGAAATGACACACTGAGCTTTGCTATTTCCCAAAAAGCCTTTGCTGATTTGTTTTTATTCCGGAAGGCACAACAGACATTGCAATGCTTCTGTTGAACAGAGAAAACATAACTTTGATTTGCTAGAAGCATATGACACTATTAACAACATTTTCCCTACATCTACAAATGAGAAATGGAGGTCTCCAGGATATGCTGACCCCTAAATTTAGATCCCTTCTCTAAAGTGGCCAAGAAGCAAAAAAAGCAACAGGAAGAGGCCAATATTCACCTGGAAGAGAATTCCTAACCATAAGAAGTTAATCTTCAAAATTAAAAACTTGAAATAAGTACCAGTAGCATTGACCGCTCCTATCCCTGATCAAACTATGAGACATATCAAACAATACATCCCTGCCCCAGGACCAAATCCAGCTTCAACCAGGACACAATATAGAAGACTCATCGTTTGCACTGATGAATCATCTAACAAAACCAGCAGTCTTATCTCGCATTTAAGTCTCACTCAGTCATCACTCTGTCTTCAAAATACATCTGATCTGCTGTTTTCCAGGAAGACTTGTTAAATTAGGGTAAGCCAACTCTTCCCTTCTTTTCCAATGCACCCCAGCAAGTCAAAAGACTATAATTTTATTCCATACTACTTAAACACTACAGCACTAATTCTGGGTGCCTTCAACAACCACATACAACCAACATTTATTAAAATACGCTTTTTACAACAGAAATGCTTCAAAGTGCACAATCTGATGTATCTTCTTTCACCACAGCTTGGACCCAGTAAAACCTGCAACACCTCAAGACCTTGGTATAACAATACAACGAGGAGAAACAGCTGGCTCAAACTGAAGTGAGAAGCAACTGAGATGAAGTTACGCACAAAAGATGCGTGCAATTAATGAACACAGACCACCACCTCCCTCCCTACTACACTGGCAGTTAAGGTTTTTCACAGCCATTTCGGTCTGCCTCCCAACTCCGGCACGCTGCTCGCCAGAAAGCCACCATCGTTCACCACAGATGACATCAATCCATGCACAAGCTCTTCATCTTGAAGCTAAACTGCAGTAATGTGACCTTTGCCTCTTAACCCCACCTATTAATGGGTTTTGCCCAGCTAAAACAAGTATTTTATTATCCCTCTAAATACACTGAGCTAACGCAAACAAAGGGAAGCATCCTCTGCAACAAGGCCATTAGAAAAGACAACTGTTGAAATGTATCTATTAATAAACTTCTGAGTGATGACTAGCCTAGAAAGCAATAAAGTAAAACAACAAAGCTAAAAGACAGTGAAAGAATACTTTCAATAACTCACAAAGTTTTTACAGCAGTCAGAAGTACAGTTTTCATCTCTTCATATTAAGTCTAGATAATACAAAGTTACTCAAAATCAGATATAACCAGAGATGAGTACAACAGAGGAAAACAAAATATAGTTATACTAATTCACTTTGACTTACCTCATTCCATCCTCAAAACAAATTTTTAAAAGCTTATTCATTTCAGTAACAGACTAGTTAAAATGCTTAATAATGCGGGTTATGAGTTGATTATTATTTACAATTATTTTTATATGTTACTAGGTGCCTTTTCAAAATTTTAAGTAAGTGCTGTACGCAAAACTCCAAATGTGAAGAATTAGGTCCTTGTTCTTGGAAACGCTTACAAGCATTCGTCTATAGAAATTGCTCCATTCATGACAACTAAACCAAATTAAAAATTAAGCAGGGAATAAGCACATTACTTATAAGGATTACTTATTATTCTTAGTTACTCATTAGCAAAAAAGCCTGTTTAATTTCAAATAATTGTTTCACCTAGGCCAACCATGCCGAGAACTCAGATTCCCTACACTGCCAGCTATTTCAAATTCAACCCAAACTTGTCTTCAAATACGAAAGGGTAAGAGTCTCAAAAGCATCCTAATGACTTTGAAGCACTAAGACTATCTCCATCAAACTATGAATCCTATGAAACTTATTAGAATTGAGGAAGTTCAATACAAAAAGAAGGTGAGGCTGGTTAAAAAGAAACAAACAACAACAAAACACCTGCAATTTTTGAGCCAGTGTTGCTGATTTTCACCCTGAATCCTGGGCACAAACCCACCAGCACAAACAAACATAGACCTTCTTCCTGGGAAGTATGCAAAAAAATCAGAACACCAGCTGGTTAGGAAATTAACAAGTTGAAAACATCTTCCTCAGTTTTCACAGAATACTCTTATATTGTTAAAGAAATAGCAACATCTACGTAAGAGTGTGTTAAATTCATCTTGAAAGTACTACTTTAAAAAAAAAAAAAAACAACCGCCTCAGTAGCTCCAAAACATGGTGCTGAAAACACGGGGTAGAAGTCAAACAGGGAAACTTAAGGGAGTGCTGCAGCAGTAAAAGATTACTTTTTACACGCAGATCCAAAGGTGCGTTCCAAATTTAAATGCAAGAATATCATACTCGGACTAATTCCATTAAAGTACATATTAAGGACACTCTAAAGCCAGCTCTGGATAGCTGAATACCCGCAAACTGCGACTTCACGTTACATATGTCTAGTAGTAGCACAGTATATTCCCAGAATGTTCACAGAATATCACAGGCCATCTGAACACAAGGCAACATTTAGAAATTCTGTCTACAGTGAGCTCAGAACAAAGCAAGCAAGCACAGTTTTTTAATGCTCATAACCAAATTGTGGACTGTAAATAACTGATTTTTCTGTTCAACTATCAAATAATGAAAAGAACATTATCACATGAATATCTGGTTTGACCTTTTTTAAGAATGTAAAAGGATTTAATGAAACCAAAGCACACAAAGCAATAACTGATCATCAAATTTGATTTTGTAGATCTACTTTAGCAAACATGATGCAGAATAAAAAAAATAAATGGCTCATCTACATTAATACTTTGTGAAGAAAAAATCGTTGCCGTTAAGATTTCAGCTCACTTTTATTTTAATACTGTGGGACTTCATGGTACAGACCGTAAGCCACTATGTGGGCCAAAATTCTACTACTGGGAAGACTACGTATCTCCTCCAGAATCCAGCTTACTTATCAATCATATCAGACTATACAAGGATTCACAGCGCAAGTAAGCACAAGTTTAGCAGAAGATTTTTCGGAAGAATAAGGCTTTGTCTGTCTCATCTGAGCGAACCAATACTCATTTACAGAACACGTGCCAGCTCCTGCTTACCATGGCGGGAGGAGAAAATTAAACCCCCTTCAAACGGCAAGGTTTTCAGGTCACTACCTTCCTCCCCTCTGCTTTTTGATACTTCTTAAATTAAGAAAATTAAATCCCACTCCGGTATATTTATTAAAAGTCTCACCTGAGACAGAAAGAAACTCCAGAAAATAAAAGTTTATCTGCAATGATAGGTTTTGTAGCATAGTCCAGCACACTAACACTTCACTTGAAGCACGTACTTCACCATAACTTCTCACACAACTCATTCCTTCCAAGGAGCAGCCTTCCTCCTTGGAAGCAAGCCGTGAGCCCAAGGAATTGTCCTCACATCAGGTACAGCCCATGTCTGGTTGCTGACCTTCTTCCTTACCTTTCTCATTTGTGCAATGACACAAAAACCAGTTTACTGCACAGCTGTTGTTCTGCACTGACACTGTTGTTTCTCAAAGCATAAATTACAATGCAAATGGAGAATAACAACGCTCCACCTACAGAGTAATCCCAATACTACCAGGAAGTCATGCGGCTCCTGGCACTTTGCAGGATTGCTGCCTAACCTATACACAGCGAGACGGAAATACTCCTGAGGAATCGCAAGTCCTGTGCATGTGCAAGAACACGCCTGGCAATCCTGAGCTCACCGTGAGTATGAACAGACTGGTTTTCAACGTACTGTACCTGCAGCCTTGCCCCAAGAACGGAACAAATGGACCTCCTGAAGAAGTCCTGCTCCTCCACCCAAATATCAGGGCACCAGCGCAAACTAGGAAGGCACTATAAACAAATCACAGCACCTACAGTGAACTTGATTTAAGGAAATAACCAAAGATTAATGAGAAAAAAATATATATAACCAAAGCCTGAAGTCCTGAATAAGCAGAAATACCTCTGAAACAAGAACATCCCTCAAGTGCTGCTCCCAACTTTGCACCACTAGTGCGCACACAGGCACTGCATCTACTAGCTACAGAAACAACTTGCCAGACAAATTATTAGGGCAGCCTAAGTTTCCATTTGTTATTATAAGCCTCTCTAAAGAGTTAACCAATATATTTAACAACATCTTTTGAAGTGCAGTTTTAAGAGGACTGCTAACTCTTACAACAAACCTGACATGTAACTGTTTTAGCACTTAACAGAAGAACACTTAATTAAGTCACTAGTCTGAACAAGTTCAAACATATTTTCTTGGACATGGGATATAAATGTGCTGGGGACCAAAGCAGTCACAGAGAGCATACGCATCAAAATAGTTACATATTCAACTAACGAATTTATCACGTGTCAGTATAGAGAGACTGTTCCTAGCAGTGTTGACTCTCAACAATGAAAAGACATTTGCAAAGCTTGGTAATTACTGTCTCGTCTACATTTTCAGTTTATAGCAATGACAATACCATCTTCTATTTCCCACCAGAAAGACTTTAAATCCAAAATACTTTTATCTCTATAAAGTTACTAAAGACACTGCTGAGTGTCTTTAGAGACAGTCAATAAAGGAACAGAGACAGCTTTGCTATTGTTCCATGTGTGGCAGAATCAGAATAGAAAAATTTTGCCTGATTCATTCAAATTTTTTATACTGTCTTAAACAAGCAAAGCAATGCAGTGCTCCTTCAAGTTTTAAGGACTTGCTTTCTCTCTTTTTAACTGATACAAGAGATTTCCAGACAAAACTTTTCTTCCCCTCCCCTGATTTTTCTGATTTTCCTCCTTCTGACTGGAGCTTACCCTCAGCTTTAAACTTGGACAGTCTCTTAAGACTTCTCCCTCCTAGCACGAGAGCTACATGCCCCATGTTACTCCCACACATGAACACATCCAAACCTGACTGCCATACCCTTGTAACGCTCCTGCGACACAGGGAGCTGCTAAAGCTCCACAGTTTCAGTATGAGAACGGAGGGACAGAGAAGCAGCTTGTCCCAGGCCACACAGGAAGCTTTTGGCAACGCAGTGAGCTGAACCTGTTTCCCAAGTCCCAGAGCAGCAACCTCACCATTGAACCACCTTTCTTCTACATAAAATACCTGAAACTATTCAGATTTTCAAGGCAAAGGCATATGTTCAAACCTGAAAACTGTTTCAACTGTTGAATGCCACAAATGTCTACTAGACCTGCAACTCCCTACTTGCGCAGATAACATCTGTTAAAAGTAAGTGGCTCATATAGTTCTGCACCAGAAAGCTTAATAAGTTCCTTCTCCAAGATTAAAGAAACACCTACACATTCTAGATGCTTCTGCAAGTCCCTGGAGGGAGAAAATGCTGCTTAGTGCTGAGACAATGAACCAAACTTCCTTCCTCAACAGTAACAAAACCCTGCTGCTTTACCTAGCACTAACAGGAAAGTGTTATTTATAAAATTGAGCCATATACAAATACGGCAAAATGTTCATCAAAGTTAGCCCACAGCATGTATCAAGATGATCCTTAGACGTGCACAAAGTCCTAATTTCAGAGATCCGTGAAAGAGCAGAAAAAAATTTTGAAACGGCTCAGCCATATCTCCCATTCCAACTCATTTCGGCCATTCTGTACATTAAAGTGTAACGTCAAAACCTGAACCTGAACCACACTTGTTACTCTGACCTCTTCAGCAGGCAATTCCTTTAAAGCAGCTACATTATTTCTGTATGTCAGATAAGCACACTAGAATTTTGATATTTATGTTTCTTATATAATTTTATAAAGCATTGAGAGCAACACTTCTAGCCATGTCTTGTTGCATTTAGGCTCAAAACCGTAAGAATAGATCTACTGACGGCTGTATTCTTGTATCATTTAATTCCTGCTGACATCTACAGCACTTGCTCCACTTTGCAAAAATGTTTTACAGTAAAGCCAGTTAACTAAATTTGCGTATTTTGGCACTGAAATTACTATCCTGTATTGTCATGCAATTATACAACTACACAAAGGTTTATTTGGCTCCAAACCCCAGCATGTATTTTCTAAGAACGTTTCTATTGCTCATAATAATCAAGGGGAAAAAAAAAATCTTGCAAGAAAGATACGCGCCCTTGTATCGCAAGCCACTGTTTGGACAAACACTGAGATACAGCTGGATACAAGAAAGTGCACACCGTGGCATGCAAGGAAACTTCTCACTTAACAACATGCACTTGCTTCCCAGTGCTGCTGGTTTGCTGTATTTTGAAGGAATTACGTTTACTATTATAACTGTCAGCTTAAATAACCAGGAACATTTAGTAATAAAGACATCGATGGAATTCTAAATCTACTAAAATAGATTAAGAATTTTGCAGGCCTTGCAGTTTGGGCCATGTCCAACACTACACTGGCGGCTATATTACAAGTAGAGATCTGTTCACATTTCAGTAATGTCCTCAAGTTCTTTCTAATCTGTTACAGTCAAAAACTGACTTTTGCACTTCCTCTCTTCTACACTAACTCTCTGACATACAGTCAGCCTTTATTAGTTCCGCTGACATAGCTCCATATTCTGAAATAAGCCACAGCTACCTGGAAAAACCAAGGCCTTTTCCTCCATTCAGGTCTTTTCCTCATAAACGCACCTTCCTTGTTCGCCGTGTGCGTGTCTGTCTTCTGTCACTCAGCTACTACTCTTGAGGAAGAATAAATACAGGGGGAGAGGAGGAGGAAAAAAAGCATTAAGATGCTTCCTATTTTATTCATGCACTGGTTCTTCTTTGTCTGTTCTCTAATTTATGAAAGCATCTGCTCCTCTGAAACGTTTAAACACTGCAATATACCAGTCAGTGACCTACTGCGCATCGTTTTCTTTATTTCTGTGCAGCGTTTTCTTTATTTCTAACCGCTGAAATGCACAGGGATACAATGGAACATAAGGCCAACTGTAGCTATAAACCACAGAAACAGCTTAAGAAAATAGATCTCATCTTTCCAATTTACTAACTCCAAATTAAAATTTCTACACGAGCAAAATAAAATCATAATGTTTAATAACTGCAAAAAGAACACAAGAGTCACACAAAGTTTTCCTATTTATTCAAAGCTGTCTCCAGCAGTCTAGTATTCACTGATATCTAGGATACAAAAAATCCCCCATGCATTATCTTTTGAAATATCACTTCCTGCAGCACCAGTGCTTATTTATCGCCAAATTAAAAAGCTCTCCTCCAGGTATCAACCAGGCTAAGAATCTCTCTCTCCCATGCCAGATTTTAGCCCACTTCTAACACTTACTCATGTGACAAACAGGAAAACAGCACTTCTACACTTCTCTGCTTTACATACCTGACAGTTTTATGTATTGTTACTTGTATGACTCTCTCAAGTAAAAATAACAACCAGAAGCAGGAGACAAGACTGCAGGGACCTAAAAGGCAAGTCCACAGTTCCAAACCCACTGTTACGACTTAACTAGAATGCATGAGTGTCCTGCGAATTTATCCAATGTGGAGCCTCATGAGAACAAGTAATAAAACTTAAAGAAGTCTTCCTATACGTAATTGAATGTACAGATCTTCTCAAGGACTACTGAATTTGCCTTTAAAGTTGCACCTGTAACTCAGCTGCGAAATAAACTAACATAAGACATCGGTATACTTTGTAACTACTTTCAAATAAAAAGTATTTTTAAAAACCCCATCCTTAAAAGTAGAGTATAGTAAATTTACTAAGTCAGAGCATACAGCAACCAGCCAAAGTTGCCATGCACAGCTCCATCTCAGTGAAGACGGTGTTTGTGCCGGATCATAATGAACACGGCCCAAGTATAAAAAGGAAGTTGACAAATCAAAGAAAAAAAAAACCCACCACAACACCCTGCTAGATTCAACAGTGAGAAGCTATTCCTGGCACCACAAAGGCCCAAGCTATATGATCTCTGTCTTCCAGCATCATGAATGGGATTGGGTAATGGGAAGGTAACAGAAAACACATCTTTACAGACATTATGGCCTCTTTTACTAAGTAAGCAATTTGTCAGAAGGCAACAAAAAAGATGATGCCATTCAGCTTACTATACGCAGGGACATCTAGCAGTCTCTTTAAAAGCACTATGCTTTCATAAGAAGGTAAAGTGTGGAGAGATCTCGTTCTTAAGAATCAAAAAAATATTACTCTCCCTCTCAGCTTTTCCCAGCTAAGAAACACCATTCTGCTCACGCCTAATTCATAAGGCTCAGCCTAACAATTTAATAACTGAGCTGTTCACCACTTGCAGATAAACTGTTTCGTTTGCCTGTTTTTAACTAACACGGTGCATCAATTAGTGAGAATCAGACATATAATTTTTAAGAAACAGCTCTCAAAACAGGAGCGTGTTCCCCAAAGAGGAATTGTCGTCCTCTTGATGTCACTTTGCAAACATTTTATGCAATAACATAATGCTTTTTGAATGAAGGTTCTGCATTAGTTACACTTCAGAGAACTGCACGATACATACAGTACTTAGGTCTGTGCTGAGTTAGCAGCACATCAAATGCCTATCTGCAATTCCGCATGTGCTACAAACTGCAAATATTACAATATTAGTTACAGTTTAACATTCATTTACGGTCAAGTTATCCATTTAAAGACACTTTGCTTCAGTAAATAAGCAGCCCGGGTTACAACTAAGTTAGAACACAACGCAGAGGTACAGGCTCGCGTTGCCAGCCCGGGCAACAGCCTTCCAAACCAGCGCTCTTCAGAACTAGCTCCTCCGAAAGCTAAAAGCAAACTAGCCACTAAATGCTAGCTGTCCTAACGAGGAGAGCTGTCCTAAAGCTCTCCTCGGAGCTGCAGCTTGAGATTTCAATACCAAATGCCAGCACAACCGAGGCAGGCCCAGCCTGGCAGCCCACACCCTCCCAGGCACCATCACTGCAGGGCTCTGCCCAGATAAGATCGCTCCTTCCCATCATGCTCAAAGACCGAAGTTGAGGAGGAGAAGAGAAAAAAAAAAAATTGAAAAAAAAAAAAAATCACGGGTAATGAGCTCATCCTCTTACCTCTGGGGATGTGACAGAGCCTTGACTGCTTTACCAGGGCAACTACGCCCTGGCCTCCTGTGCGCTGCCCCCGAGGTGAAGCACGGGGAGAGCCCCCACGCCAAGGCGGCAGCTTGGAGGGAAAACGAGAAGCAAGAGAAAGGAGAGGGAGGAGGGCAGGGATGGGCACGAAGCGGTCACGACGGAGGAGCTACACAAAGGCAGAGGCGTCGAGGGAACGGGGCAGCGCCCTGCCCGGCCAAACCCCAGGCGAGCACGGAAGGAAGAGCANCCGGCCTGGGCCGCCCCAGCCCCCCAGCCCCGCCTCAGCGCCTCCGCCCCGGGCCCAGCCACTTACTGGAGTCCAGGGCAGTGCGGGAGCCCCCGTGAGGAGAGCCGGGCCGCCCGGGGACCCGCCGCCTCCTCCTCCTGCCGCCCTCCCGGCCCGGCCCGGCCCGGCCCGGCGCGGCCGGTCTCTTCCCGCCCCCTTCTCCCCGCGCAGAAACTCCACCGCCTCCCGCCGCCACCGACCGCGGCGACACCGCCGAGGCCCCCGCCCCGCCCTGCGCATGCGCCGCCGCCAGGG